>CAUYSK010003860.1:0-20327 GCA_963575035.1 Avahi laniger | reverse complement strand
ATCTACTATTCTGTGTCTGCTCAGCCTATCACAGAAACAAGTTTTGAAGGTAAGTACAAACAGCAAAAAGGGACAGCAATTAAAGAGGATCAAATCTGTCCCTGAAAAGTTAGTCCACAGGTAGGTAGAATTTCAGTCCTGGGACTTCAACCCCTACTTTTGCTTAGTGTTCCCCATTGTCAGACTCTACATAAGAACATCTAATATAGTTGGGAAGGTAGAACACTGTAGTGGCCATCTAGGATACCTGTAAGAGAACCCCAGGAGTACGCTGAGAGCTACCACACTTTTTGCTGTCCCCGTGTGCTGATCAGTTCCCCTGCACCGTCACACTGGAATTAACTCCCTTCCCTGATATATTGCTTTAGTCCCTTTGGAAGGCACTTCAGAACTCTTATCATGGTAGTGACATTTTAATGTTCCTTGGTTTGCACCAAGATTTAAGACCTTGTGTCCAGAGATCCTGTCCAAAGCAAGCAGGCTGAGAATCTGTCCTTGCTTGTCTATTGCGTGAGGAAGAGCTCCACTCACTCTCCTAATCCATGGAGTGAAGTGTGTTTACTCTCTCAGCAGAGTGAAAACAATGGAAAGAACCTTACATAAGAATCCTAGGATTTATAAAACATTTCATATGTTTAAAAATCAATACTTTTTATTTGATTTATAACAACTCTATGAAATATAAAGAAAACCAAGAAACAATGATATCAAATGATAATCACTAAGAACTAGGACAGTCACTGCCTGTGCCCTAATATAAGGTCTTGTCCATAGTACCCGGGAAGAGCTAATAGAAATGCCTTGCCCTCTGTTATAAGGTGCCTGATTCTGCCTTGGTGCGTAGAGAGAGCATCTCACTTACCAGGGACTGACTGCTTCCTTGATTCCTTTGTAGTGATGGAAACTTCCCTGGGGATGGACACTTCCCTGGGATTGCAAACTCCAACCCAGACACTTCGTCTGACACAAATGCCAGAATTCCCCAAGTCCTGCAGAAGCAGAAATATCCAGATAATTGAGAGTAACCCACCTTCTGACTTTGGGGACATTTCAATAATAGCTCCAGTCCAGAGTCCTTCTGATTTCTTGGCACTGCCTCCAGCTTCCACCCAGGAACAAAAAGAGAGTAAGAATTTGGATGAGACTACAACCAAGCTTTCAAAGTCTCTGGATGCCTACCAGATCCCTATAGAAAACCAAGATCCTCCACTACTTCCTTTAGAAATCCCTGATATCCACCAGCTTCTGGCCTGCATTGATCCTCTTGGCCAAGAGGTGCAGCCTGGTTCTAAAACTGCCAGTCTAGGAAACAGCAGTCTGAGTCTTGAACATCAAGGCACGATCGAAAATGAGATTGAGTCTGGCAGTAGTTTTTCAGACATCTCTACACTGGTGAAAGATATTCGCCTACCAGAGCTCTTCAATTCCTTAAAAGATCTTGACCAATCCAAAGATCTCACAGCAATCAAAGCCAAAGATACGAGAGCCAAAATGGTGAATCAGTCACAGGAAAAGTCCAGTGTTATAAAGGCTCCCTCTGATCAAGTCAGGAAGAACAAGCATAAAGCTTCTGAGCCTATCATTGGTGCTCCCGAGGCCAAAATCCAGCCAAAGAATCCAGAGCGCCAGATAGGGGAAGAAGTGATTGTTCTCAGTGCTGTAGGCAAGCATTCTAACAGCAAACCTCAGAAAGCTGCATCAAGCAGGAGCAGCAACACTAAGGGTCATAGGCAGGAAAAGACCAAAAGGACCAGAGGAAACAACTCCAAGAAAGCTGAGGAAGGTAAGCAGTCTGGGAACAAAGTCGAGGCAGAAGAGAAGCCAACCATTCCCAAGATGAAGCGGAAGAAAAATCAACTTGAGCTTAGCCCACAGAATTTTAAAAAGCCTCGAAGCTGCCTAGGCATGCACATGCTGGAGTCTGTGCAGGTTTTCCATGCACTGGGAAAGAAGAGTGATAAGAAAACTGGACTCTCTTTCTCCTGGAAGCTGGGAAATTCAAGCAACACGAAAGACCCTCAGTTATCCCGAACTTTTAAACCATGGCTGGATACCCGACCTGAGGGTAAAGGTTCTGAGAAAACTCAAGTTGAAGCCCAGAAAACAGATGGCATTGCTGCAAAAGACTGTCCATCTCCATTGCAGTATGAGCTTCCACCACCTGGGAAGGTCAAGTTGGTACCTTTGCCCTTTCCGACCCTAGACAAACCTCCAGCTAGACTTGTTCCTCGGCGGCCACATTCTCTGGCTTCACGTAGGCCTGCCTCAGCTAACACTGCCCAGCCTGCTTCTACTAACTCAGCTCAACCTATTGCAGTCAATCCATCCCAATCAGCTCCTGCCAATGCATTTTCGACAGGTCCTGCTAGACCAGCTCGGCCAATTTCAACCAATGCAGCCAGATCCAGTTTGACCAACCCTATCCGGCCTAGTGAACCTCAGTCTGCTCCTTCTAAGCCTGCACCTTACAAAACATCTTGCGCTTCTCTCCAGCAAGAGCCTGTTTTCACTGCTGTGACCAAGGCCAAGTCACCGTCCAAGCCTCAAAACCAATTTCTACTCCAAGACTTCAGCTGCCAACCAATTCCATGGAGGAAACCCAATATTTCTGGGCCAGTACTATCAAAGCCTATCACAAAAGAGCAGAGGCCAGAGCGTGAAGCCATGAAAAGGAAGGCTCAACAAGAGCGTGAGAATGCTGCCAAATACAGCTCTCTAGGGAAAGTGCAGTTTTTCATTGAGAGGGAAAAAGAGATGGAAATTTCACGCTACAATGGCTACGTAAAATAAGAGATGCTCAGATTAGTGGTACCACTTTGAATACTAGCTGGTTTTCCACATATAGATAGATAGATACAAATTTCTCTATTAATTCTGATATATTTTAAAATCTTAATAAAATTGAATAAATGTAATAAAATTGATTAATAGCAGAGTAATAAAGAAGTCTTTTGAGTTTTGATGTGTGGTTAAGTGTGGTTTTTCTTTGGTGGAGGTGGGGATCAAAGGCTGCATTGAAAAGAAGGTACTTAAAGTTGGCTGGGAGAATAAGGGCAAAAGGGATTAAGAACTGAGGAAAGAGGAAGGAACCTGTTCCAGGACTAGAAAGGCCAAAAGGGGAGAGATTTTATGGATTCATAGAAAGTACCAGGAATGGGAAAAATAGCAGAAGTAAGACACAGAGTCTAACGTTCGGGCTAAAACAACAAAATTAGAATCAAGTTGACGATGGGAGAAGATGAGCCTGGGTTGACCACAGAAATGTAAAGAAATCTTCCATGGAGAATGACCTTATATCTCATGACCTACCAGATAAGTATTTTGGAAAATAAGACACAGGACACATCTCCAACAGATTTAGGTTACCTTATGTGTATATGATCTATAGCTGAGAAAGGTGAGTACAAAACACAGGGGACTCCACCAAGGGAGTGGCAAGCAGTTATCCTGGGGACAGCTGAGAACCAGGTGGATTCCATTAGCATGAGGCCCACCCAGAACAGGGCCTGGAATATAACCCACCATTTATTGCCCGAATACCCGTGCAGGGGGCCAGCCACACGCACTACTTTCGTTAACCTTCACAAGGACACACAAGGCCCGTACCACTGTGCCACTTTACTAGGCTGGTTAAGCAATGGGCTGGGTCACAAGGCATGCGGAGCAAGGCTCAATGCCAGGCCTATGGGGCTCCCAAGTCCTCAGTGATTACCAGCGCCCATAGGCGGCCAACCTGGCTTCCAGAGCACACTATCGGCACGAGACCAAACTTCTGAAGCGGCCTAAGTATTAAGTTAGGGTCCCGCCATGTCCTCCTCCACCAACCCCGGCGCGTGCTGCCTTCTTGGACCTCCGCCATCAACCGAAACGCACGAGAAGGAACAGATGGTTGCTTCCATTCCCCTAAGATGGCGCTAGACGCGCATGCGCACTGAATCATCTTCCAAACGCCGCAGGACGCAGGCGCCCAAGGGTCCAGAGGCCTTCCTCGGGGTCCTCGAGGTCAGCCCCAGGCAGGGAGGGAGGGACGGAGAGGGAAAGAAGGGAGGAAGGTAGGGAGAAGGAAGACTGTGGGACAGTAATGGGAGGTAAGGGGAGGGCAGAAAGGGAATGGAATAGGGAAGGGGAGGTGGGACAGCGGATCCTGACTATGGGAAAGTCAGTAATTTATATTTTTAAGATATTTGTGGAGATAAAATTTGTTTTTTGAGATAGCATTCACATAACAAAATTCATGGTTTGAAAAGATACAATTCAGTAGCAGGATCGCACCTGTTTATAGCCACTGCACTCCAGCCTGGGCAATGTAGCAAGACCCTGTCTCTTCCTTTAAAAAAAAATAATGAAATAAAAATAAAAATATACAATTCAGTGGCATTTAGTACATTCATGTTGTTGTGCTACCGTCACAACTATCTGATCCGTAACATTTCCATGATCATCAAGAGAGACCCCTCTATCCATTTGTAGTCACTCCCCACTCACTCCTCCCTCGGGCCCCAGGCAACCACCAATATCTACAGATTTGCCCTCTCTGGACATTTCACATAAAGGGAATCATACAATATGTGACCTTTGATATCAGGCTTCTTTCACTTAGCGTGATGTTTTCCAGGTTCACCCATGTTGTGGTGTGTGTCAGTGTTTCACTTCTTTTCATTACTGTATAGCATTGTGTTGTATGAATATACCACATTTGTTTATCCATTCATCAGTTGCTGCACATTTGGGGTGTTTCCACTAGTAACACATTAATGTATAATGTATAGTGATCGAGTCAGGATATTTAGAGTGTCCATCACACAAGTACACTGCATTTTTGTTAAGTATAGTCACCCTACTCTGACAGCACACATTGAATTTATTCCTTCTATCTTATTGTATGTTTGTACCCTGTAATCCACTTCCCTTCATGTGGTAGACAGAGGAGGGGCAATCCCCAAGCCCCTGGAGGAGTGCTTGGGTGAGAGGCAGTAGCAGCTACACTCAGGCTTTGGCAGTGGAGAGGGTGGGGCCAGGCTTAGCAGCCCAAGCCTGGGCTGATGGGTGGGGAACATGTGCCTCTGTCACATCTCAGTCCTGGTGGAACTCACCCCTCAGCCATCCCCAGGTGCAGCAGCCTCTGCCCAGCTCATGACCAAATCCCAGTGGCACCTTGCACCCTGCTTGCACTAACTTCTTGGCCCAGGAGGCTGCAACTCACACCTCACTCACTTCTTATCCCCACCCTGTGAGAGCACTCCCAGCCTGTGCCCCAATCCCAGCAGAAACTGCCTTAGCTTCCATAAACCTCAGTCCCGGTCCCACTGGGCCCCAGGTGAGTGTTCACTTGGCCAAAGGCTAGGTTTCAAAATGGCGCCTTGCTATAGTTGTTTGGATCTCAGAGAGGGTGTGGGACCCAGTGTGAGCTCCCTCTCCAGAGCAATTCCACCCCACAGTCTCTTGGCTGCTTCTTATGTTAGTTTCAGAGCTTGGGGGAGGGGGGTCAAGGGGTTGTCCCCTAGCCAGGATTGCATGATTCTACAGTGGGGATACGGGCCACTGGAAGTCTCCCATTCACACTTTCCCTGCACTGGGAGAGTCACTCCCAGCTCCTAGCTGGTCCGGGCCAACCAGCTTCCTCTCTTCCTTCTCCTTCCCTGATATTAGTGTTTCCTTTCCCTTCTCTGTTGGATTCCAGTGTTCTCTCCTGGATAAAGTATTTGAAGTGCAACTGTCTATAGATGATATCAGTTCTTCTAAATGGAGGAGGTGGGCATGAAATGCTTCTAGTCAGCCACCTTGAAGCCCTCGTCTTCATTTCTGAAATTTTTTACTTTTAATTCTCTTCTGAGTTCTATCATCTAACCTAATTCTGATTTATATTGCTTTTTCACCTTCTTTTATTGTGGTAAAATATGCATACTATAAAATTCACCATCATAACCATTTCTAAGTGTACAATTCATTGGCATTAATTAGACTCACCATGTTGTTCAACTGTTACCGCTCTCCATCTCCAGAACTTTCTCATCATCCTTAACAGAAACTCTGTACAATACTCATGGAATAATAACCCCTCATCCCTCCTCCATGTTCTTTCATCTGTTTCCTTGTTTTTCCTAATGTCTCTTAGCTAGTTTTGAAATAACAGGTTACTGTTTTGATCTGTTTGGTGGGCCTTTCTTACTTGCTCCTGTGGTCTGAAAGGATGCTATTCTGCACCTCATTCTCTTTTTTCCTATAATACCTTTGCATGGGATTTGATCTCAATCATTTTCTGTTTTATTTAGGTAAAATTAGTTTTTCTGCACTTCGAAAAGGAGGTGCATTTGAGGATAACTTTTCTAAGTTCATAAAACACCTCTACTGTTTGTGTTTTCTTTTAATGTAGAATTAAAAAATATGGTGTCCTGTTGTGTGAGATTCCCTGTCTGTTCCCCACCTGACTTTTATTGTTCCTCCCATTAATTTCTCTTCTGTGTGTGGTCACTTCCTGGAAAGGAGATCTGGCTGCTCAGTCTAGAGTCTAGAGGGGCTAAACTACTTCAGCCTTCGGATTCTATCACAGGCCCGGTGAACTCAATAGGATTGGGCAAAGCCTCTCAGTTTCAGCTGCTACTTTCAAACTAGCCCACGGTGCTTTTCAGTAAACATCACTGGCATTTTGAAGGCCTCCTGCCTGCTACTCCCTCCTGTGCAGATGCTAATACCGGGCAGGTGCCCGTGGGTGATGGTTTGCCCTACTCTCTTGTTCCAAGATTCATAGGGAAAGTTTTTTCCTCTGGTTCTATGGAAAATGCTACTCATGAGTTATTGGTTTTATTTGATCTATTTCCATGAGAAGATTTGGGGGAGTTCAAAAACTACACTGCTGCTTCCATCTTTATGAAATCCTGCTCAACCTTTTGACATAATTATTTTAAATGTGAGGGTCTTACAGTTTTCAGTTCCATTTGCCCCAAACTAGTTAAGCCTGAATCAGAGGAGGCTTTCAGAGTCCCTGTGTCTAAACATAGCACCTCATGTCTGTCCTTGCTGAGTTCACGTTTTAGATGAGAAGTCAAAACACAACAGCCTGGCCAGGTGCGGTGTCTCATGCCTGTAATCCTAGCACTTTGGGAGGCCGAGGCAGGCGGATCATTTGAGCTCAGGAGTTCAAGACCAGCCTGAGCAAGAGTGAGACCCTCGTCTCTACTAAAAAATAGAAAGAAATTAGCCAGACAACTAAAAATACATAGAAAAAATTAGGCGGGCATGGTGGCACATGCCTGTAGTCCCAGCTACTTGGGAGGCTGAGGCAGGAGGATCGCCTGAGCCCAGGAGTTTGAGGTTGCTGTGAGGTAGGCTGACACCATGGCACTCTAGCCCAGGCAAGAGAGTAAGACTCGGTCTCAAAAAAAAAAAAAAAAAAAAAAAACCACAACAGCCTAAAGAGCTCAGGAGTGGAGAGACATTTGGCTACCGTGAGAAGTGGAATAAGCTGGGCAGGTGGAGAGCCTGGAGACAGGACCTGGTCAGAAATGTATATGTTTTCTGTCTTTTCCTTCTTCTTTCTCACTGTCTGTCTCTCTCTCTCTCTATTTTTCATAGAGACAGTGTCTCACTCTATTGTCCAGGCAGTGTGCAGTGATGTGATCATAGCTCACTGCAGCTTTGAACTGCTGGGCTCAAGTGATCCTCCTGTCTCAGCCTCCCAAGTAGCTGGAACTACACACATGCACCACCACACCTGGCTAATTTTTTTCATTTTTTATAGAAATGGCATCTAGCCATGTTTCCCAGGCTGGCCTCAAACTCCTGTCCTCAAGCAATCCTCCTTCCTCAGGAATGCAAAGTGCTAAGATTACAGGCATGAACCACTGCACCTGCCCTTTCCCTTGTCTCTGTATTTACTTTTTCTAAACAGGCACAAAACTGTATCTCTAATCTCTGCTTCTCTCCCCTCAAAACCTGCTCCATTCACAGTTTTCTTCATCTCAGTTAGTGATAAGGTCATTTTTTTCCAGTTGCTCAGGCCAGAAAGCTTTTAAGTTATTTCACTCCTTTTCTTCCCTTCCAACTGCACACCTAAAAATTCAGCAAGGTTCATCTGCCCTACCTTCAAATTCCATCTAGAACTTGTCTACTTTTAACCGCATTTCTCCATTTTTACTCTGGTGCAAGCCTCCATCATTTCCTGCCTAGATTATTGCAATATCCTTCAAATCCGGGGATTCCCAGATTTTCTAGATTTACCAAGCCCTTGTTGTCTGATTCCTAGGCCAAAAGAAATACTTAACAGTCTTTATTAAGTAATTAGGTGTCAACAATTTAGTAAATATTTATGGTGTAGTAGTAGGCTGAATAATGGCCACACAAAGAGAACAAGTCCTGATCCCTGGAACCTGTAAATGTTACCTTATTCGGAAAAAGGGTCCTTGGATGTGACTAAACTAAAGATCTTGACATGGGGAGATTATCTTGGATTATCAGGGTGAGTCCTATATACAATCACATATGTCCTTATAAAATACAGACAGGT
This sequence comes from Avahi laniger, assembly GCA_963575035.1. Taxonomy (NCBI): domain Eukaryota; kingdom Metazoa; phylum Chordata; class Mammalia; order Primates; family Indriidae; genus Avahi; species Avahi laniger. The sequence continues at coordinate 11,824 of CAUYSK010003860.1, read as the reverse complement.
GGAGAAGAGGAAAAGGCAATGGCCACAGTGGCAAAGATTGGAGTAATGCAGCCACCAGCCATGGAATGCTGGCAGCCAGCAGAAGCTGGAAAATGTGGAATGAAATCTTCCCAAGACGTCCGATGGTAGTGCAGCTCTGTCAGCACCTTAATTTTATCCCGGTGGTTCCAATTTCAGACTTCTGGCCTTTAGAACTGTGAAAGTAAATTTCTGTTTTTTTAAGCCATCAAGCTTGTGGTGATTTGTTATAGTAGTCACAGGAAACCAATACAATCCTCCCTTAGTAGCCCTTTGAAAAACAAGGCATACGAATTAAAAGAAAATTCTATTTCACTCTTAACTAGAATTACTTGCTAATAGGATAGGTGTGCCTGCTGGGCAGTGTACAACATCTCAAACCTTGGAATGAAATTGGACACTGCCACCCTCATTTCCTGTTCCACATTGATTTTCAAAGGATACATGCTTTTTTTTTTTTTTTTTGAGACAGAGTCTCACCGTGTTGCCTGAGCTAGAGTGCCGTGGCGTTTACATGCTTTTTAAATGAGCGGCTGCCAAAAACCCAGCTTGACAAAGACATGGCATACTTGAAAGGAATGTGGCATGACCTGATGCAGAAACTGTGAACTACCTACTAGCTAGAAGCTCCCACAGTGTCTAACACATGTCAAGTATTGCTATGAATCCTTCACAAATTTAAAATACCCTGCTACACCCAGATTAATCTGTTCTCGTTTCCTGGGGACACTCTGGTGTACCTTTTGAACCACAGTCCCAACTGGTTTTTCCTTGCCCCCTAAAATTTATTGGCATGGCAGCCACAATGATCCTTTTAAACCATAAATCAGATCCTGTCACTCTTCTGCTCAAACCTTCCCCCGGTTTCTCATTTTTCTCATGGTCAAAGCCAATGTCCTCACAATGGCCTGCCTATATGGCCCTACCTACATGAGGGGTCACCAAACATTTTCTGTAAAGAGCCAGACAGTAAATATATAAGTCTTTGTGGGTGACATCCTCTCTGTCCCATCTTCTCCACTCTGCAGTTGTAGCAGGAAAGGTGCCACGTGGCTATGTTCCAATAAAACTTTATTTACAAAAACAGGCTGCACTGGTTCTCTGACTCTTGCCCTACGTCATCTACTGCTATGCTGCTCCCTTTCACTCACTCCACTCCCATCTTCCTGAGCCCCTTCCCGTTTCTTGAATATACCAGCAAGCTCCTGACTCACGTCTTTTGCACTTGCTATTATTCTCTGCCTGTAATGTTCTTCTCACCTCCTTCGAGTCTTTTCTCAAATGGTACATTCTCACTGAGGGTTTCCCTCACGGCATTATTTGAAATTGCAATCGCCTACTTCCACTTCCCACTTTCCTCAATCTGATTCTCTTTAGAAATGGGGCCCATTTTTCCCATAGCACTTTGAACCTTCCAATATACTAGGTAAGTTACTTCTTTATCATGGTAATTGTTTATAATCCTCAACTCCCTTGCCCTTAACTAAACTGTAAAATCCTTGAGAGCAGGGAAATGTTTGTCTGCTTTCTTCACCAAGTGCCCAATGCCTTAAATACCATCTGGCACATAGTAGTGTAACAGAGGGAATGGCCTTGGAAAGGGTTGGGGGGGAATATTTTTTGTCTCTTAAACCTTCTCACTCTTTGTGGAAAGAAAGTAAAACCTGCAGCCCTGACTCTGCCCGGTGGTCCAGAGGGACGGGAGAATGTCCTTCTTTCTTTGTGCTAGGAGATGGCTCAGTGTAACTGCTGGGGGAGGTCACAGGGATTGTCTTCAGCACAGATGGGACAATCAGAATCATCAACTGTAGTTAAACAACAATTGCCTGAAGCTGAAAACTTCCCTTTAAAAGCTCTGTATTTCTGTTTATGATTAGGACACTGGCATTTTAGACAGGCATCTCCATCCTCCTCAGTTGCCAGTAAATTTGTCCTCCTTCTTCTGAGTCCCAAGCTTTTGCTAACAGTAGGTAATCGATAAATGTTTGTTGACTGGCAGGCTAAGTGAATGTTTTTCAGAGTGTAAATATAGTGCGGCATGCAATTTTTATCCCTCATTAAAAGTTACAGTGCCAGGTCTCAAGCCAATATTTGTAAAAACAAATATGTAAACAAGATATAAAACGATAAAATCCCTCACTCAAAGTGCGCAATTCAAATAGCCTTAAAGTTTCTCATGTCATGTAACTCTTTTCAAAATTTGCAACCTTGAGAATGGCACTCTTACCTAAAACAAAGGCTTTGAATTATTAGGAAATAAATTATATAACTCAATGCTAACTAGCAGGTAACAAAAGATGAAAATATGTCTAACATAAAACAGATTCCTCATGTGCACATGTAAGCACAAATGTTAACAATAGACACACATTGAAACTCTTTCCAAGCATGCAGCAAAACTCATTTTGTAAACCAGTCATTATTCTTGGCAATGGGACATACCAGTCTTGAAACAAACTGCAGGTGGAGCTCCAAACCACAGTTTCATCAAAAAATGCAACTAGTTTTACTATAGCCTCCTTCTCAAGGGACATCTTCATCAGGTGATTCCAAATGAAACTGAAAAGGGATATAATTTGCATGCATTGATAATGCACAAACTTAATGATCCCAGTGCAGTTGCTACATTGCCCTTTCTTTGAACCAGCTGATCCCACATCTTTTTCTTCCCAAGGATTTGCTTTTCAAATTCTATTTGTCATTTTATATTTCCAGTGGGTTCACTGCAAAAATGTTCACAATGGGAACAATTTGTCTTTAGTGCACCTTGTATTTCTGACTTCAGAGCACACCATTCCCTATCAATGTTCAAGATAGACTTTTTTAGTTTCTCCATGCAAGGAGCTCACTTACCCGCCCTCCCCTTGAGAATCTTGCTTTTGAAGATTTTTTTTTCTTCTCATGTCTCTCAGCCTTTACCCAGTAAAGCCTTATAAAAACAAGAACTGAGGTTTATTTTTCATTATGGTAGAACCATGCCTGACATAGATCCATGAGCATGATAGATACTCAATAAATATTTCATTCTGTTAATGAAGGCATTTCACCTTGAGGCTTTATGCTTCTAGCTCTACCTGCCTTGTAGAGAAAACTTGGTCTCAAAAGCATAACAATATTTCTCAAGTGTCATCTGGGGCTGTAAGCCGTTCTAGGCACTCAGGATAGAACTGTGAGCAAGTAAGAAAAAGAACTTGTCTTCTTGGAAATTATATTCTAGTGGGAAATGAAAGACAATAAACAACCTAAACCATATCAGACAGTGGTAAGGACTATGAAGAGAATTAAAATAGGACCATGTGACAGAGGGTGACTGGGTAGCTACTTAGAATGGGTGGTCAGAAGTTCTCTTTGACAAGATGACATGTAAACTGAGGCAAGGATCACATGACGGAACTAGCAAACTAAAGAGCAGGGTAAAAGCACCACAGGAAGAGGAAACAGCTGCACAAAGGTCTTGAGTAGAGCAGCAGAAGGTCACATGATGTGGCGGAGAGTAGCAAGCACAGAGGTGAGTGGGAGATGAGGTCAGAGAGGCACAGGGGCCCAATCACCCTGGAATCCAGGGTAAGGAGTTTAGACTTTTATTCCAAGTGCCATGGGAATTCATGGGATGGGTCTAAGCCCAGGAGTGATGAAATATGACTTTTGTTTATTTTTTTCCTTTTTTTCCCTTTTTTTTCTTTTTCATGGGTCACCTTGACGTAGAAGAAATATGACTTTTGTTTAAAAAGATCATTAGCTGCTGTTGTAAGAATGCATTGTAGTAGGCAAGAATGGATGTCCTTCCTGTACTCATGAGATTACCCCTGTAGGTATGGCATTTATCACAGGAGTACAAGACAACCCCCCACCAAAGGTCCTCTGGGCCTGCCAACCTTTCCTTTCCCACTTCCTTCCCTCCCTCCTTTTCTCCCTTCCAGCTAAGCTGGAGTGAAATGGCTATTCATCAGTGCTATCATAGCCTTGGTAAGATCATAGCCTTGAACTCCTAGGATCAAGCAATCCTCCTGAGGCAGCCTACTGAGTAGCAGGGACTACAGGTATTCTCCACCTGCCTTACTTCAGTCTCTGTTTGCTATACCCCAGTGCTATATATCAAGTTAAGAATTTCACCTAATAGGAGTCTTTTCCTGCTTCCCATGTATGAACAGGTAGGAATGAGCATACAGATGTGCAGGAGACAGGACACTGGAGACTGCACAAGTTCAGGAGGTGGCTACTATGTTCAGGAAAAGTGATCATAGCCAGGTGTAGGCACTGGATGAAACAGAACGTCAATTCCTACCAGGTGAGCTGCTGAGGCCTATTTGCTGACACAATGCCTCCAAGGCTTAGCCTCCAACCTTCAGGGCAGAGGTATGTAGGATATTCTCCTTAGTTATGCCAAGGGCCTTTTCTAGCCTTACAAAACTTGCATATACAAAATTGTTCAGTTTTCAATTTTTCTGGTTAAGCAAGAAATAAGGAATGTGAAATTTTCATTTGGCCAGGGTTTTCTTGTTGTCTCTGGTTCCTAAAAAGCTAGGCATGCTGACCCTTGTCCCAGATGCCAAAAACTCTGGTCAACATTTACAAATTCCCTCCCCAAAAGGACTAGATCCTTCTTCCTATATCTTCTTAGCCATTATCTTGAGAAGTGCTAGCTCCTGAGCATGTCTATTTTCAGAAACCGCCTCAGTGTGGAGATAGCTGACTTTATGATGAAGCACTCCCCTCTTACGTGTGTCTCAGTCACAGCTTCTTAAAGTCTTCTCATCATAATCTTAACATCTAGGATGTTTGTGCAGTCTGTTAACTTACTTAATGGCAAGTTAAACATGACAAAAAAGAGCTATTTTAGACATGGTGATCAGTGGGAGCAGATATTCCTGCTGCCTACTCCGGCAGCTCTATTTCCACCTCTACTTCCCCCATGACAGTACCCACTGGTGGATTTTTTTACTTTATCCCTAACAGTTAGAAAAGAACATGGCACACAGTAGATGATCAATATTTACTGAGCGAGAGGTTGAATGCATTGGATTTTGCCCTGTGTTGGCTTCTGCCAGAACCCTGTTAGGTCCAGAGTCGAGAGAGAGAGAGAGAGACAGGAAGCCTCATGTGTAGTAAAATGCTGTTTATTTTGACCATCTGTGTGCAGATGGGTGGAGGCAGAAAAGGGCATCCATGCCAAGGGAATGGAGAGTGTTGGGTTTTATGGAGGGTTTTTCCGGGGAAGTGAGCAACTTGGCCAGCACAGCCGCTGTAATAAATTCTTTTCAAACAACTGGGAGGGGAGGGATAAGCACGGTCCCTGTCAGGAGGGATAAGGAAAGTAAGCTCCCCTCTTGTTTTTATCTCTCTAGGGGTCTGGCAAAGCCTAAGTGCCTAATACACCCCTAGGAAGGGGAGAGTAGTGGGTTTTATAAGTTTGGATGGAGGTTTGGGGAGGGTGAATTCTTTACGCCTAACATTCCACCCTTTTCATTATATACATATAAGAAAAGGAAGGGCAAGGTATGGAAAAGGGAAAAAATTAAAAATTAGAAAGATTGGGAAGTGGGCATCATTGTCTTTCTGACTGCCTCCTCCTTTCTTCTGTTCCTGGAGACTTGATTATCTCTGAAATGTAGTCGGGCCTATGGCAGGGAATATAATTTTTGCCCCTGAGATATAGTTTTGGGCAGGAAACAAAGGCCTGGAGTTTACTCCCCTGCTGTCTAGAACACCTTGAGGCTATAAAACCAATTCTAAAATCTGTGAGCTGCGGAAATGTAAAGACTTACATTTTCTTTCTGGGCTCTTTCCAGGTGTTTATGAAAACAGAGTCCCAGCAAGTTGTCTGCTAGTTTGGGAGAGAAGCAGCGAAGAGAGTAGGGAGAGCTCAAGATTGGCCTTTAGCTGTTAATAGAAAATTGGGAGATTCAAAGCTGCCCTAACATTCCCCCTTTTCTGTTGTTAAAAGTAAATTTCTATTTAAAATGCACTCAAAAGTTGGGAAAATGGGTGGAGATCTTTCTTCTGTAGCTACGTCCAGCTAAGAAGGGATGTAGACATCTTTTTATGGAATTCATTTAAATTATTAAAAGGATGAGGTTTGAAAATGGACAGTCTTGAAGTTAGATTAGAGGCAGGATGGGGTTTCACTGGAGAGAAATATTTAGGGACTGAATTTGGTTCCATATGAATGTTCCTAGATAGTGGAGAATACAGGGTTTGAAATGAGAGCGTTAGCCAAGAAACCTAAGATCACACATGGTGAGAAGAGCTCACAGTTTTGAGAAGAGAGTCTCCTGGACTGTAGGCAGACAGAGATGTCATGGAGCACCCATAGTGGGGGATGGAAAGTAAAGTTATTGTTAGGGCTCCCAGCGTGGGCAAAGGACTGACCAGCCTGATACGTAAGCTGGGCTGTGGCGGCATTCATAGAGTGACATGAGAAGTATAAAGAGGAGGCAAAGCACAATAAGGAGCCATATATACCACAGCATATTATCAGAGCCTGGTATCCGAGATGGGCTGGACTTTCAGGGAGCCCGCCATAGGTGGAAGCAGGTTCTGAAGGGCCTGTAGGTTTCAGTCCGGAGAGATGACTCTTGCACGGGATTCCCAGAAGTGCAGCTTCTCACTGTGGAAGCAGTGAGAAGTATTTAAAAGGTTAAAGGAGATCCCACTTGTTCTGGGAAATCCTTGAGTAAAATCTAAACTCTAGGCTGTAAATGTTGCCGTCCCTTTAAGAAGTCACTAGTGAGTTTCATTGCTGGCAGGTAGGCACCAGGTGGGGGGTGGCAGAGGAAGACAAGGGAACCGAGCTTACTAATTCCATTTCTTGAAATCAGTCTTTACAATTTTATATGCCTGTCTCTTTTGCAATAGCCCTTAGGTCTAGAGAAAAATGAATAAGGTTGGGCCAGGTGGAATTTTAATAGCTTAAATCCTGGAGATAACTTTGTTATTTATTTAATATTACTTCAATGGCTTTGGAAAGTAAGGCAAGAGAATTAATAATGTTTTAAATAAAAAGTCATAAGTAAACTTTTCTTTCTAATTATAGCCAACTAGATGACATACTAAATTCCTTCATAAACTTTATCCCAACCTGCACACACCATCTACAAAACATGCCTAAAACTTTCTGTTTTGTCCTAACTTTCCCATTTCCTAAATTGTGGCCAAACAACTGGGGTACATCAGAGCTGGGTCTCTCCAGGTAACAACCCAGATCATGTGGCCAAACGACTGGGGTAGGTCAGAGCTGGGTCTCCCCAGGTGATGACCTGGACCAAACCAGTTATTTTAGGATAAAAAATTCTATACAAGATCCTTTCGTACCAAAATATATTTCCACACTTATTGCCTTTTTATATCTCTTTCTCTTACTCACAAGTTACTTTCTATTTTTTTAATCAAATATTTGATGTAAGCACTTACTCTTTCTTTAAGCCAATTAATTAGAGCTCTTTTACATATTTTAGTAGGGAAACATTACATATACATGACGTATATGGACACACAAACATATAGACATATAGAAGAAGACAATTTTAGGTGAAACAGGCAGAAAGTTCTATAGTTTGGAAGCTCAGAGTATGTCAAGGAAAAGCTTGCATGTAAAGTTCAAGTTAAGTTTTTTCCATAAGTCAGAGGAAGGAAGTCATAAGATGTTTTCCCAGTGGGGGTAATTGGGAGGCACAAAAGGGGGTGGGTAAATACTTTATCTCCCAGTTGACAGAGAAGTTCTGGAAAACACAGGAGGTTCATATTTTACCTTTTATTCTGATTACGAGGGTAGGAGAGAGAAATAGAGGCCCTGATAATTCAGGAAGAGTAGAGGGCGTGGCTCCAGCATTCTCCAGGAATTTGGAGATCAGCAAGGAAGATCTGAGTCCCAGTTCAGTGTCTCTCTCTCAGCCTGGTTCAGGAGAGTCCGGGTGGACAATTACCTTACCTCAGCCATGCTAGAATGCTCTGCCTACACTCCAGGATCAGAGAAAAGTTAGAGAGAGGCCCCTGCACTCTCTGTGTCAGAGAGTTACGTAAGGCTCAGCCATCCTGGTCTGTCGAAGTTCAGTCTGTTCTGAAACTTGATGTGCGCATCAGACTGAAGCAGTTTCAGAGGGTCCGTAGGTATGGAGAATGTCCATTCAGGGTCAGGCAGCCAACTTCGGAAGGCAGGTGCGATGTCCCATTTTAGGAAGAGAGCACTAGTTCCTCCACTGCTCTTCTCTTGTCAGAGCAGGCACAATCCTGGCAGAGCCCATTTCCTGTGGTATTTTTACTCTAGGGACCCAGAATCATAGTGCAGGCAGGGCTCAGTTCCCATGGAAGGGTGTGGCCTTGTTGTCTACTTACCTGGGGCCTTTTTGAGTAACTCTCTGGAAAAGCTCTTTTATAGGGTCAGGCAGTATTTGAAAAGCTTTTTTTCTGTTTTGGGGGTGTTGTTGTCAGTCCCATTCTTTTTCCTTTACCTCTTTCCATCTTGGTTATTAAAGATCTTGAAGGCCAGGCTTAGGAGATCCTTTTGGGGGATTTGAGGGCCTTCCTCCAATCCTGCACCTGATGTCAGATGCAGACTGGGACATGAAATGCATGTTGAAAAGTAAAGTTCCCTCAGGAGTTCCTACTTGACAATCCCATAATGGATCTATTCTAGGGACGGCGACTGTCCCCTACTGGCTGGGCAGGGGTACATCTATGGATTTCATCGCCATGTGCCTCGGCATTAAGCCAAATCCTGTCCTTCTCCTCAGGGGATAGAGTACAGGATAACGTATATGTCATGCCAGGTCAGATTATAAGTTTTTTTTTTATTTCAGCATATTTTGGGGGTACAGATGTTTATGTTACGTATGTTGCCCTTGCCCCAGATTATAAATCTGAGTTAAATAAAAGGAACATGCACCCACATGATGCCTTCCACCCCAGCCCACGGTACTTGAGCAGACCAAAAGCGGGTAGTAAGGGGGCTCGGAAGAGGATGGGGGGCAGGTGTGTAGTAAGAAGATTGAGCCAGATTATAGCTTGTACAGAGTGAGGGTCAAGACTGGGGGGCGAAGAGGCCTGGGCATAGGAAATCTTGAACCAATTCCCATTGCAGTGACAGAAATTGTAGTGAGACCTAGTATTTTGAGGCTTCAAAGATGGCACCCCAAAGGGGTAGTTTTAGGAGGAGTAGACCAAGTTTCTCATGTTCCTGGAAAGAGGAGGGGTCACACAGGGCCAATTCTACTAAATTCTAGGTGTCCCTAGAATGAGGGAATGGTACAGGAGTGACAAGTGGGCGATGAGTGTGAGTGACAAGTCAGAACAGGCATCCCTGTGTCCAACAAAGGCCCCAGGGTCTCAGGGTCCTCCAGTTTACTGGTAGTACTTTTTGAACCAAGATGAGTAAACGAGAAACAAGAGTGAGATAAGTCAGGAAACAAACTCATGAACAAGATCGAGAAATGAGAATGAGCTTGTGAGCTCCCCACTCACAGGAAACAAGATATCTCAGGGTATGGAATTTGGAGATCAGCAAGGAAGATCTGAGTCCCAGTCCAGTGTCTCTCTCTCAGCCTGGTTCAGGAGAGTCCAGGTGGACAATTACCTTATCTCGGCCAAGCTAGAATGCTCTGCCTACACTCCAGGATCAGAGACAAGTTAGAGAGAGGCCCCTGCACGGCTCAGGAAAGATCTGTGGAAACCTTACCGATGACCCCGGGGACTCAGAGGAAGACAGGATTGGGAGTAAGCCCAGGATGAGCTGCCACTGTCTACTGCTTCCCAGGTTACAAGCCTTGCCTGCTAGAATCTCAGACATCGTGTCCATATGGTGTGCCCTCCTGGGTTTCAGCATCATTTGTTAGATCCGGAGCCAAGAGGAAGACACGTGAAGGTTTGTATGTAGCAAAATGCTGTTTATTTTGAGCTTCTGGGTGCAGATGAGTGGAAACCAAAAGAGGGGTCCACGGCAAGGAGGGTGGGAGAGACTTGAGTTTTATAGAGAGTTTTTCTGGGGGTAGTAAGCAACTGGGCCAGAACAGCTGCTATAATAAATTCTTTTCAAACCACCCGGAGGAGAGAAATAAATGTCCCCCTTGTCAGGAGGGATAAGGAAAGTAAGTTTCCCTCTTGTCTTTATTTCCCTAGGGAACTGGCAAAGGCTATGTGCCTAATATACCCCTAGGGTGGGGACAGCAGTCAGATTTATAGGAGGTTTGAATGGAAGTTTGGGGAGGGTAAATTCTTTAAGCCTAACAGACCCCACCTACACTGTATGCCTGTCCTATGACATGAATCTCCAATGCATCAATTTCTTTAGGCCCAACCCACCATGTTTATATTTTGAAGGGAAAGAGTAGAGAATTAGAGTTTTGAAGATACAGTAGAGTGCCCTATACAACTGTCTTCTCATGTTTAAGTCCAGTGGATCTATAAGAGCCAGTAGAAGAATCTAGCACTGACATAAACATTAGTCCTTCCTGAGGTCAGGAGGGAGGGAATGATCCAATAAGTGCTTTCAACCATAAGTTTGAAAAGCTGATGACCACACAGAATCACTTCAGGGGACTCCCCAGGAGAAACACACACAGCATGGGTTGGGATAAATGAATGATCTGGAGGCTGGCTTGGTGGAGGAAGTTAACACCTGAGTTGGGGCTGTAAGCTAGACCTTCAAGTATAGGTCGTGTCATCACAGTAACAAACTCACAGGGAGGCTCCCTAATAAATTTTGGGAAAATGTCGACAGAGAGTTAAACTTTTAAACCAAAGCATAAAGTTTCAGAGTGATGATATACAAAGTGTCCTGAAACAGAATGACTAGCAAGCTTGCAAAACCATTTAGAAACAGAGTGTGTGCATATTTATACATACACACATCTACAAACAGAACTTTTTGCATTTGATGTGTATAACACTCAGAAGTGTCATGTGAGTGATAAACACTCATTTTTAGTAAGTTTTATAGGCGTTTTGACATTAAAAAAAAAGTCTCGTATTCTTTTATAACCAATAAAATCTATTACCTAATATCTCAGACTACTAATTTTCTGCAAAAAGTAACACAAACAAGCTGCAAAATAAATTCAAAAATTTTCCTGTCCCCCATCTATAAATCCCGGATAATTCAGCTAAATCTGCAATTATACTGGGATCAGCAATCCCTCCTTAAATGTGGGGTTTATGCGAGATTGATGGAGGGACTATTTGGCAGGAAACCCCTACGCCAAATCAAAGTAAGTTTAAAAACAAATTTTAGCTTGGTCATTAGTTCCGCTTTCATCCCAATTCATTTTCCTTTACCAAAACGGCCGCCATACATCGCTCTTCTGATTGGTCGGATTTTCCTCAGGTGACGATTCTAGTCCCACGCACCAGCTAACCCCACCCGGTCGCTGTTCTGGGGAGTGTAATTGGCCGCCGAGCGGGAGTGGGCGGAGCGGTCGCCGGATGTGACTTTCCGGAAGCTCGGAGTATCATCTGCGGGGAAAGATGGCGACGGGTCAGGTTAATGTGCTGCGTAGAGGCTTTGAGCGTAGCCGGACTGCGAAGGGGAGCGGCCTCCGTCAGTGTGGGGCCTGCAGCCTTCTCCTCTCCTCGCGTTCCCGGCCCTGCCCGCCGCGCGCGTGGCGCCTGACGGCTCAGCTCTTCGTGGGCTGGCGCTTCACCAGCAAGGCCCGGAGCTTCCCTGCCTGCTGCATTTGAAAGACCCTGGATGAATTTCCCTGGGGCTGGCTTGAGTGCTTTCAAGAAGATTGCTTCAGGCCGGGCGGTGGCTCACGCCTGTAATCCTAGCTCTCTGGGAGGCCGAGGTGGGCGGATCGTTCTGAGCTCGGGAGTTCGA
>CAUYSK010003857.1:0-48526 GCA_963575035.1 Avahi laniger | reverse complement strand
GGCTAGAGTGCCGTGGCGTCATCTTAGCTCACAGCAACCTCAAACTCCTGGTCTCAAGCGATCCTACTGCCTCAGCCTCCCGAGTAGCTGGGACTACAAGCATGTGCCACCATGCCCGGCTAATTTTTTCTGTATATTTTTAGTTGTCCAGATAATTTCTTTCTACTTTTTTTTTTAGTAGAGATGGGGTCTCGCTGTTGCTCAGGCTGGTTTCCAACTCCTGAGCTCAAACAATCCACCCGCCTCAGCCTCCCAGAGAGCTAGGATTACAGGCGTGAGCCACCGCGCCCGGCCGCTTTCTTAAACTTTTGCTCACTTGCGTATGTAGCTTTCCTTGAGCAGTGAATACCTGTGAGCAGCAATTGCACATAACCTAGCTCATTTATGCCCTCACCCACAGAGTCACTGATGCTGTTAACAATCATATATTATTGTAGCATTTGTGAGGTATGATTTCTGTAGTTAATTTTTATAAAAGAATTTTCTTTGTCATCATTTTTGGTGGTTTTATAAAGATTTGGTTATTTCAGGGGGGACTAGGGATCTATTCATGTAAACATGATTTTTTATAGTAGAAGAGGAACGAGAAGATCTTCATGGGAACACGAGCTCTGGGATCTAGATCCTGATTTAATCATGACTATGTTTTCAGCTCTTTGGCATCCCAGGCACAAAGTAGACGCTCTAGGAATATCGGGGAGTTGAATGTACAATATTTTCACAAACGGCTCTTTTCCGTTTGACCCTTGTCTTTGTCTGACTTCTAGCACTTTTTTTCTTTTTGGGAATCAAGTCTTTATGTCTCAATACATTGGAAAATGACTTTCCTATCCCTCCTCTCTTTCTTTGCCCTTCTTTTTTCCATTGATGTCAAAATATCTTGTTCCCGTAATAAGTGTTGAGATAGAAATATTAATTTGAGGGGTTTGTATGTCAGATGAAAGTTACTTATTTTTGGGATCTTAAACAACCAACCAACTTCCACCCCAGCCTAGTCCCCAAGGGTAACTTCTCTTGAAGGAAGCTTGGGGAAGTCAAGAGGAACTTGTTCACTGAGAGGCAGGAATCTCCCTCCAGGAAAAGACCAGGTAGTACCTAGCATCAGGTATAGTCAGAGTGCTGCTGAGGTGAAAACACCATGGGCCTTGGGGTTAAAACAGCCTTACGTTCAAATTCTGACTTTTTTTTAATAAATTTTATTTATTTATTTATTTTACCTATGATTTGGATTTTTTTGGGCAAGTTTCTCTGAGCCTAAGGATTCTCATTGTAAAATAGGAATCATAATATTAAATAGCTACCTCACAGGATAATGAGGATTAAGTGGGATGCATAAATATTTGCTGAGCATTTATGTTCTAACTGATGAGTGAATAAATGAGTGTATGGTGTCTGTCGTCAAATGCTGGGGCCCCATTGCTGGCCTAAAAATCCGCTGACTTAAGCAATGGCATTCCAAGAAGGGAATATGGTGGAAACAGAGAGTTCCCGAGAGGAGTGTTTCATCATTGACATTGTTTAGAAATTTTTTGTCCCAGAACATAAGGATAAAAAAACACCAGTCTAACTTTTGGTTTTATTACTCTTTTTGAATTCCCTACAGACAGTGGCCCTTCTTATTGCTTATGCCCCAACTGGACGGCTTCCCTGCTCCCCAACCCCCACCGTCCCCAAAGCCTCTTCACTGGAGATGGGACTTATGATTGTGGAAATAGAAAACTTGGCCCTGGCTGTTCTGGGCCCTTGCTTGTAGACTCTCTGTTATTTCTGAAACTCCTTGCTTGTTCAATCTGAAAAGTAGTTTGCAATGGAAATTTCTCCCCCTTGAAATCCTTGTTAATCTAATTGCAATTGAAATGCATAAATGAAATGACAAAAGCTGCATTTTATTAGCAATTATAGTAATTTTCTTTTATTTACTGGAGTCTGACCTCTGCTGTATTGATGAATTGCACTTTTTCAAGGTCTATTTTCCCATCAGCAAAGTCAGGTTGTTTATAAAATGATTGGCATAAAATGTCGTTCTCCCCTCACCTGTTTTTATTTTTTTTTCCTCATATTTTAAAAATGTACCACAAGCCTGAAGAAATTGATTAGAAATTTATGGAGCCTATACATCTCCATCTCAGTGGATATTTTTACATGGAGCTTTGAAGAATCCAACAACAGTCTTTTCAATGCTGAATCTGAAAAATAAGCAGCATCTAGCGTTTCATACCTCTGTCTTCCTCTGAGTCCTTAGAGATTTGGTTTGTGAAATCTCTACCTATTATATTTTCGATCTTTCATCTAATTGCTCTTTCCAAAGTGACACTGTCAGGAAGTCACCATGGGAAGCTTGAGATGAGCGAGGGGCCTTGTCTCCCTCCCCACATCCAGGCAGTTACCAAGTCCTGCTGATGCCACGTCCTTGGGTTCTCCCTTTCTCTCCATCGCCACTGCCACTGGCTTAGTTTAAGCTTTCATCCTCCCCCCTCCCCCGCCCCCGGACCACTGCATCAGGCTCCACACTGGTCTCTCTGCCTTCAGCCTTAATTGTTTTCCTTTCTTTTTTTCCATTCTCCAAACAGCTGCCAGAATAATCTAACATGCCCCATCACCTGCAAGAAAACATTTCACCACTTTAGGATGACCCACAGGGCCATACGTGAGTGGAACCTGAATCTCCCCTTCTGTCCACGTCACGGTCCACCTGTCTCTGTCCTGTCTGACCCTTTGCACTCCAGGGACCCTGAGCTGGTTCTAATCTTCACACCACACGGTGACTATGGATGATGCTGTCTCCCAAGCCTGGAAAGCCTCTTCCCTCCTCTTCTCTCATCACCTGGCTAATCTCTTACTCAAGCTTTACAACGATGTGTCAGTCACCTTCCCTGGGAAGCCTTGTCGATCACTCTGGTTTGTGTTATGCATCTCTTTATCAAAGCTCTCACTGCCTTGTATGGAAACGATTGCTCTTCTGTCTGTGCCTCCCCATCAGACAGAGGACAGCTTCCCTGAGTGTGGGACATGTAGCTTAGGTAGCTCTGTATCTCTGGTGCTTAGCTCAGGTAGCCACTCACACATGATCTGCTAAGTAAATTACACTATCTCACAGTTGCTCAGTAATTGCCAGTTTCCTTCTCTTCTCTCCTTATTCCTCAGAGTACCAGTTTCCTATCTATAAACCCGTATGAAGTTACTCATCTTGTCTAGCTCCATGCATTGCTTTGAGGTTCAAATGAGATATTGGCTATAAATGTGAGATGTAAACTGGAAAGCGTTTCCTAATGTTAATTTTATCTATTATTGCTCCTCTTTGGCACCTCCATCTAACTCCCCAGTCACACCCCACCACTCCCATGAACAGCTCTGGCTGAATGAACTATTTCAGATGGAGGGCGGAAACCTCCAACAAACCAAATGCCATAAATCAAACCAAAGTAGAATAGCAAATGAGGTGGGCCCTGACTGAGGGAAACAATTATACTCATTTTGGGAGTTTATTCAATCATTACCCCGTTCCCTCTCAAACCATATAGACGTCCAGGCTTGAGACAGCTGTCCCTTCCTTTGTCTCTTACACCACGGGTCTCAATTCCCTCTTCGTGGACTGCCTTGTATTCTGAGCAAATGAGAGTTAACATTGCTAGTGATATCTGATAGCAGCATTCACCATGTGCTAAGAGCCAAACTTCTAAACTGAATGGATTGATTCATGTAACTCTCTCCAAAATCCTTGGAGGTGGATACTCTTATTTTCTTCATGTACAGGAGAGGAGACTTTGGACTTGCTAAATCACTTTTCAGAAGCTCCCTGGTTGGTAAGAGGGAGAAGTGAGTGCAGAGGCCTCTCAAGTCCGTGTGTCTAGTTCTCTGGACTGTGGTCTTTTACATGCAGGAGCTTGGACTGATGTACCCTGGCGCCTCCAGACTCCAGGAAACATTGCGGCTAAACAGGTAGAGTTAAGCCTGCAACTTAAAATCAACCTGAAAGGATCTCTTTGATCTCATTCCACTGTTCTTTGGTTTTTGTCAATCCTGATAGCTATACCTTAGATGTCTTTGGTTGTGTGTGTACTGACTGTCTTCCCACACTGAATCCCTCCAGCACAGAGAGGAAGAGCCAGTCTTATACTCAGGGAGGTCCCAGACTGCTAGGGAGACCAATGTATAGACCAGGATTCCAGAAGAGTTCCATAGAATTCCCCAGGATGTATTTATTAATATATGATAAAGTCATTGTAATCAAATGGCATGTTCCTTTGGCTGCAGGTATCAGGAAGTGGCTTTGGAGCTTATCCTGGAAGGGCCTAGGGTAGTTCTCCAGGAGGAGAAAGTGGAAAAGGTGGTTTTGGTGGAAGGACGTGTGGGCAAAGCATACCACCGCAAAGGTCCATGGCTAGGAGTCTACTCTCTTTCTGGAAAGTGGCAGAATAAAGTCCACATTCTATCTTGAATCTGCAAAGCAACAGATGGATAAATATTTCAAGTGTGGCCTCCCAGCCAGTAGAAAACAGTGCCTATCAGTCCTGGCCCTTCCCTTTCCTGGCAACATGTTTCTACACTTGTCATCTTAGCTCTACCAAATATTTAAAGTGAAAATAATGAGGACCCATGGTAAGGGAATCAAAGTCTGATATTTATCTTCATGGAGATTAATGACTGTAATTTTCCCTATGGTGGGGGAGAAGTGGGGAGAGCTCTATAAGAAGAACGGTCTACTCCACAGGGAGTGCAGCCTCGAACAGGGCTTAGCTTGACAATTATGGCTTTGTCCGCCATTGCACAGAGGAGTCTGACGCAGCAGAAACTACCCCAGGCGATGGGTGGCCTCACTGGTAGCCCAAGATGGCCAGTTTCCTTCTGGGCTCCCAGCTGACCTGTGCCCAGCCCAGTGTGACTCTTTAATGCCAAGTTTTACAGCTACTCTTCTGCCTTGCACAGTGGCCTATACTCTCAACACACAAACATCAAATAAACTTGGCATAAAAACAAGGCAGAGAAGCAGTAGAGCACAGTCGTTCAGAGCAAGTACAGCAGAGCAGCAAAGAGGCAGAAGAAATGATGGCTGGCTGTTTCCTGGTTGCATGACCTTGGGGATGGGGAAGGTAACTCACTTCTCTGAGCCCCAGGGTTCCTCTTCTGTTGGACAAGAGTGCTGTGAGGCTATGTAAGGTACCTCGAGCATACTAGAAGCTCAGTAAACGTAGGGCCATTTCCTCCTCTCTAGATATTTTACCCTGCTATTGCAAATGTCCTGTTTAGAAAAAGCACTGGGTAAACAGGGCCTAAGCCTTAGAAAATCTGAAGACAAGATGTTCATGGGATTTAGCATTTCTCTGAGTGTGTTCCTTTTTCTGGGGATGGTGGCTACTCCCAGCGGATGGAATGACCAACAAAAGGTGGTAGTAATAAGGTTAAGAATATCACTGTCAGCGCAGAAATGTGTGTTTTCAAATCCTGTCCTTGTGACCTCCTAGCTTTGTGTCCTTGGGCAAGGGATTTTTACCTCTCTGAACCTCAGTTTTCTCATCTGTAGGATGGGGGTAATAATAATACCCGCCTTAGTGGGCTATTAGCTCATTAACATATGCAAAGTTCTTTAGGTTCTTGGAGCAATGTCCAGTGCATAGTAAATACTACATAATCATTTGCTGTCAGCCTTTCCTTGATTCTTGTCCTGAGAGTTTCTTAAAAATTGATTGTATCAATATTTCATCATTTTCCCTTCTTGGGAGAATTGTGCCTCTCTGTCTCTCTGTCCTTCTTGCTCTCTTCTTGGACTACATGCCTTGAAAGGCCAGGGCAATGAAGAGAAAGTAATTTCCTATGTGTGGATATTGATCATTTGAGGTTAGGCCTGCTGCTTTAAATGTGTCTGAGTGCTTCCTTCCGCAGCCACACTTCTCTTTGGT
Source organism: Avahi laniger (assembly GCA_963575035.1). Classification (NCBI taxonomy): domain Eukaryota; kingdom Metazoa; phylum Chordata; class Mammalia; order Primates; family Indriidae; genus Avahi; species Avahi laniger. Next base: position 42,629 of record CAUYSK010003857.1, on the reverse strand, counting down.
GTTGTGGCAGCCTTGCTGTTATACATTGCTGAGAAGTTAAAAAGGTAGAAGAGAGGGGAGTCTACCTTTGACAAAAAGGGAAACCAAGGCAACCCTTAACCCCTCTGAATCTCTGTTTCACATCTGGAAACTAAGGAGTTTCAAACAGATGGTCTCTCAGGGCTCTCTCAGCTCAAAATTTCTGACACTAAGACAGCATGAATTTAATTCATCTGATATCAAAAAAGAGATTGAGGGCATAGGGCAAGATCTATTTCACATAAGAATAATGCATTTCCAAAAGCATGGTATATTCATGTGGTTATTTAAAAAATATGTCTGTATTATCCTGTTGTAGCAAAATGAAAAAATAAATTGCAATGTAAGTCTGAGTATGACTATAATAATCTCTCTGACAATTAAAGTCCTAAAATGCATTGTTCAAGATCCTAGCCTGAATGCTATTGCTAAATAATCTGTGGATGCTCGCAAGAGGGGAGGATGTCTCCTATAGAAATAACAACAGTCCCATTAATTACAAGGCATTGCATTATTTTAATTAATTTCTTGTTATTGCCTTTTTGCCCAGGGTGCAGTTGGAAGTGCACGTCGTTAATTCAGAGGAGCAGTCCACTTCTATTTCTGGTAGGGGGGAAAAGGGGGACTTCTTTATTCCATGATTAATAGCAGTTTTGAATAATTTCAGGTTCCATTTTACTAATAGAAAGTAAATTGTCCTTGGCAATGACTGCTGTAATGAATGAAAAAAATTAGTCCTTGTAAAGTGACACACGGGTATCTCCCTTCTGGTCACATCCTTGTTAGAGTTAGCTGTTTCCTACACCCAGCAATAGCAAGTCAAATCTGGTTTAGAGTCCCCTTCCTCAATAAGCCACCCTACCAAGGCATTTGGAAACGTAGATAAAACATTGTAGAGGACCTCATGTTGCTCTCTGATGTGACAACACAGTTCTGGCATTTGGAACTGTGATGCTGGGAGAAGGACACTTGGACTATGATTCAGGTTTTACTAATGACTTGCTGTGGGACTTTTCACCAAATGCTTAACCTCTCTGAACCTTTGTAACCTCAATTGAAAAATGGGAAGAATCAAGGCTTCACCTTTTCCCCTCCCACAGTTATTTTGAATATCACAAGATAATGATGTGAAAGTACCTTCTAAAATTGTAAACTTTTATAGACAAGTAATTAAGGTAGAGTGATTAGCAGTCAACATAATATTCTTAAAAAGGAATACCCAGTAATAGTTCTCTGAAATGTCATGCATTTAATCTGGCTCTGTGAAGTTCTCTAAGCATGAACGGCGACGACAGAGTGGACACCAGTGATTACGTGCCGATCGATGAATCAACAGGTCGTGGTGCAGCACCTGCGGCGGGCGCCCTGCCAGTGCCGCCGGCTTCTGCGGAGGAAAGCGCAGCGGGGACCACGCCTGCGCTTCCCGGCCGTTGTGAGGGTTAAATGACCTCATGTAGGACATACGATTTACCCCCTTCTCGTGCTCTCCCCTCTTTACCCCTCTCTTCCCCTAACAGATGTGTAGCGAGCGCGCACTGTGTGACCAGTATCATTTAGGTGACCGAGATAGAGCAGTGCACGTGACAGAAAGAGTCCGTGCCCTCGGGGAGCTTCGACTCCAGAGGGGATGATTATCAGATAAACATATACCATTTGGTAGAGATAAAGGCTCAGGGAGAAAACCAAGTAGGGTAAAGGGAGGGAATGTGTCAGGACCGTATTAGGCGGCGTGGTCAGGGAAGGCCTCTGTGAGGAGGGGACCTGGGTGCGTCGAGGAAGGGTGCCTTCTGAACACTGAACGACAGTGTAGAGCCTTTGGAGGATGCAGCAGGGACCGTCACCATCTACCTGGGTTCTGGACGGCCCGCTCTGGCTGCTGGAGTGAGGGCGGACAGTAGGTGACACGAGATGGGGCCAGGCTGGTCAGCTTGCGGGGGTGTGGTTGGGGACAGGAGAGAGCTGACGGTGGTGCCAACTGGCGGTGAGGAAGGAGGTGAGGGGTCAGATTCTGGGTATGTGTTGAAGGGGGGACCACCAGGACGAGCCGCGGAGGGTGTGGGGAATGAGAGGGAAAGGGCAGAGGGCACAGCTCCCGCGCTTTGGCCAGAGCCACCATGCTGCGAGAGTTTCCACTGGGCAAGGTGCAGGGGCCGGGGGCAGGAACAGGTCTGCGGGTAGAGGGGAAAGGCCACAAGTTCAGTTTCAGAGATATTAACTTAGAGATGCCTTTGGATATCTGAATGGGGGTGTCACATGCACTGTTGGATATACGGGTCAGGAGAGCGACTGGGGCGAGAGGTACTGCTAGATACTTGCAATGCGCCCTTGGGGCAGAGGTTTTGCCTGATCACACTTGGAGTCTTTAATGCTTGCTTAGTCCAGTGCAGCACTTTGCACCGAGTCCAGGTAAGCGCCCGGTGCATGCTTCCCTTAGCCCACGAGCCTCAGCGTGGAGCATGCGCAGGCCGGGGCAGAGCAGTCCGTGCACTCCCCTTCGTGGGCGCTGGCCACTTTGCTGCTGCTCAGAGCCCTGAGAAGTCTCTGGAGAGGCAAGGCTCTCTGACTGCATATGCATCAGAAGGAAGTACTGATTATCCTGCTTATTCTGGTTTCTAATCATAAACCCCAGACTCGACTCAAGTGCGGAGTCACAGATTGCACACCAGGAGCCCCTATCAGTCTCCCCCTGGTTTCCGGGAGTCTAGCTGGGAGTGCGATGTGTTTTGCCTGAAGCTGTGGCCACGTGTGGGGAACTCACATTTGCGGGAAATTAAGAAATCGCAGTAGACAACTGCTGCCGGTTCATTAGGCACTGGAAGCTGTTACCAGGTCATTGCTCCAGACGGAGAGAAATGAGGCTGCGCTGGGGCAGGCAAGGATGTCAGCCCGCTAAGCTCCCACCTGGACAGCAGAGAACTCCGTGCGGCCACACCCCGGCCAGCAGCCAGGGCAGTGGGAGGAGCTCTGGGCTAAAGTTCAGGTAGCTTTGGTTCTGGGCCCGCCACAAGCTCTGTTGTGATGCGTTACCCTGGGTACGTCATATTTCCTGTCTGTTTCCTTATCGGTTGAGGAAGACGTTAACTTATAGGATGTCTTGGAGTCCCTGCCGCTGTCAGGTGATGAGCCACAGGCAGACTCTGAGTGGCAGAGTCAGGGGTGACTATGCCATTACTCTTTCCTCTGCTGGGGCTTTTGCTCACCCCCTAAATGTTGGGCCTCTCCAGGCTGAGTCTTCTGCCTGCGTCTCTCCTCCCTCTGCACGCTCTGCCTGGGTGCTGGCGACCACCGTGCCTCTGGCTCTAGAGTCAACGCCCTGCTGGGCATCTTCTTCCCCAAGCACTTCTGCAGACCCCTTAACGTCAGGATGCTTAAAACCAAACTCATCTCCTTTCCTTCTAGAACTGTCATTTTCTCTTGAGTTTTGTGCCTTCATTAATGACACTCATTCTCCCAGTTCAGAAGTGTGGAGGCCACCCTGTCAGCCACCGCGCCCTGCCAGCTCTACTTCACTGCTGCCCGGTCTCTCCAGCCAGCTTCCCCATCCTGCCCCCGTGTTCTGGTGCAGCCGGCGCCCTCTGCCTCCACTCTCAGACTCGCAGCTTCTGCCTTTAGGAGTGGCCTTCTAATCACCAGGCCTGACGTTAATTTTTTGCCTGAAACCTTCAGTAATTTCCTACTGTCTGGAGGGGGGGATCTCAGCACCTCAGGCAATAGATCAATGTTTGTTCAAAAACTGAAAGTTCAATTTTAAAAATACAATAGCTATTGTTTATTTTATTGGGCTTAAAGCTTTATTTTCATTATATAATTTAATTTTCATAGCAACCCTGTGTGGAAGACATTGTTATCCCCACTTTATGGAGGAAAGTGAGTCTTTAAGAGGCTAGGTAGCTTGCGTGAAGAACCCCACAGGTGAGTGGTGGAAGGGGTGGCATGCACGCAGGGTCAGCCATGCGGTGCCTGTCCCTCATCTCCCTGCTGCTCCCGCAAGCAGGAGCCTTCACAGGTGGTCTCAGGTTAGTCCCTCCCTCTCTCACTGATGTCTTCGTCTCCTCCCAACACATACCCTTCATTTGCTTTTATTAGAGCACCTACCACAGATCAAATTTGCCGTGACTTCTGCATCATGACGCCTTTGCCTTTTTTTATTTTGCCTGCCTGGGATGCTATTTCCACCCAGCACATTCCTACTTCTCCTGGAGGCACCATTCTAATAGCGTCTCTGTAAAAACTCTTCTCTTTACCCCAGACAGAATCCTTCATCCTGTCTCTTCTGCCGAAGCATTCTACTTCGCCATCGTCCACAGCATCTAGCATGCTGCGATTCGAGTGGCAGCTCACTATTAATACACCAGAACATTCCAAGGGACTGGAATCTTATTCCACTTTGTAGCGGTTTGTATCAGTCCTCCCTGCCTAGTACTGGTGCACAGGAACTGCTCAATAAGTGGCTGATGAATTAAATAAATGGAGTCCAGCCTCGAATATCGCGATGGCATTCGATGGCATCCCTTGCAATGGCAGCGTTAGGCAGGACAGTAATACAATTTATCATACGCTACAGTTTTACTGATCATTAACTGTGCATCCTACTCTGTGCTATGAACTTTGGAGGAAACTCAAGATGAAAAAGACATAGTTATCATATTGGCTAACACTAATTGAAAATTACCTGATTTCTGGCTATGCTTTATGTATAGTTTCTCATTTAATCCTCATGCCAAGTGTATGAGTTACAATCGGTTTTATTCCTATTTATAAGTAAGAAAGTCTAACCTTATTGGAAAGACTGAACACACACTGAAACCTAGGCGATAATGCATACCATAATACTACGAATGCCACAGAGGTACAGGGAAATGCACTGCACTAGGACCTGGGCTCTAGATAAGAACCCTATTCACAGTGTGACTTTGACACCTTAGTTTCTCCATCTATGAAACTGACACAGGGTCGCACAGAGGCAATTTTCATGGGTCATAAAATCTAAGAGACCTGTAGGTTCCATCACTACCGTCTTCAACATTCGTTGTGAATTCAGAACTTCCAAAGGACTTATTGCCATGTGTTCTGGGTTGAATGGTGTCCCCCCAAATTTCACGTCCACCCAGAACCTGTGAATGTGACCTTATCTGGAACTAGGGACCATGCGAAGGCAATCTCATTCAGATGAGGTCATACTGGATTAGGGTGGGCCCCTATCCAATAACTGTGTCCCTAGAAGAAGAGGGAAGTTCAGACAGAGACACAGAGAGGGGAGCACTAGAGGACACAGAGAGCAGACAGAGACTGCAGTGAGAGAGCTACAAGCCAAGGAGCACCAAGGATTGCCGGCAACGCTACAATCTAGGAGGAAGGCATGGACCAGATTTTCCCTCAGAGACTCCAAAAAAGAACCGACCCTGCTAATACCTTGCTTTCAGACTTTAAGCCTCTGGAATTCTGAGAGAATGCATTTATGTTGTTTTAAGCCACCCAATTTGTAGTTCTTTGTTATGGTAGCCCTGAGAAGCTAATATACTTTGCATGATGATGATGATTTTAATGATGATACTAGTAGTAACATCAGTAATAATCTATAAAAATAGAATTGAGTTTCTTTCTGTGGCAGTGTTATTGTATAACTTTAAAATACTTATGCAAGTTTTTTTTTTAATTCTTTTTTTTTTTTTAGAGAGGGACTCACTCTCATTCTGTCACCCAAGCTGTAGTTCAGTGGCATGCAGCTCACTGCAGCCTCCAACTCATGGGCTCCTGAGTACCTGGGCTCACAGGTGTGCACTACCATGCCAGCTAATGTTTTTAATTTTTTAGAGATGGGGTCTCACTATATTACCTAAGATGGTCTTGAACTCTTGGCTTCAAGTGATCCTCCTGCCTCAGCCTCCTGAGTAGTAGGGACTACAGGTATGAGCCACCATGCTTGGCTCTGCATGAGTTTTGATCAGTTTGTTTGGGATGGTCTGGCTTAAAATATAAGGCTTTCCATGGACTTAACTTAGCTACTTTGGAAGTTTCCTCAAAGTGACTAACCACTACCCTCCAGGAAAACCCAATGTGCCCTCTATGTGGTAGGGGTATGCCAGACATCTCAAGACACCTGGACAGAGAAAACAAACAGTGGTTTATAATATTAAGATCAAACAGAAATGCCCCAGGGCAGATGCTGGACCTGCAGGCTCTGATCTGTGATGGAGTAGCTTCTCACAAGGGCAGCTCTAGGTACCTGTCTTCCAGGTGAGCAGCAGCAGGGATTTCCGTATTTAACTGTGGTTAATGATTCTTCAGCCTAACCCTGGGGAGACCAGCTGGTACTGCAGAAGAACCAGCCATCAGGGATGACTTACTCTGTGCCATACACTTTGTGAAGCACACTATGTCATCTTGCTTAATGCACACACCTCAATCACCCACGTCTTACAGAGGAGAAGACGCCGGTTTGGAAAACCTAAACTCTGTTTCTGCTTAATGAGCTTAGTGAATGGATCTTCTCAGCATTCCTTTGTTCTGTCTCTGTCCTGTATTACTCCAGATGGAGAACAGAACCTCCTTCCCCTTGATTTTTCCGTAAACCATCGCTCACAAGGCATTTGTGAGTGCAGCAGACGTGGGTTTGCAGTGATGAAGGGGTTTGTTCTGCCAGGTGGCTTCGCCCCCTTCCGCTCTCCTCTGTCTCCCTCCTGCCTTCCGAAAGGCCCATCTTGCCAAATCCAAAGACTCAATAACATGCTCTGCTAAACAATGGGCCATTTACTCCAGGCCTAGCATTTAGCAGAAACAAAAAGTTGGCAAGGACTTTGGAATTCAGGTTCATGCCTCCTTGCCTATCTCAGCAAGGGCAAAGGAGCAGTTTAGGAATGAGATAATCCTGATATAAATTAAATTAGGCCCCACCTGCTTAGCAAAAATGGCTATTGTCAATGTGTGCTGTAGCTTGCAGTGATTTTTTTTCCCTCCCCTTGGTCACCTGTCTGACTCCTCTGTTAAACCATATGCTTCCTCAGGGGAGACATTGGGTGGCACTACCCTTGGGTCCCCCCTGAGGACCTACTGTGGTGCCTGCCACAGCATAAGGGCCCATAGAGGGCTGGTGGGGGTAAATTGCTTCTCTAGGTGGTCATTTTCTGGGGAGGTCACCTTCAGAGCCTAATTTCTTGGCTTGGACTTTTAAATAATGGGAGGAAGAATATATATCCCTGGGAGGGTGTTGGATGGGGGAGTATTTTAGGAACACTCCCAGGATTACTAGGGCTGGCTCTTATCTTTGCATTCGCAGGCCCCAATGTCTGGCTCCTTTGGCAGAAGCACTGCTTGGCCAGGGTGCCTTATTTGGATCGATGGGGATTCTTCACTGTGCACAAGAACTTCGTCCCCTGCAAAGCTAGGCAGGTCTGTGCCACGCACAGTGAGGCCTGGACAGGCAGCTCCCTGGCTGAGAGGTCTCTACGTTAAGTGTCCAACTAATTAACAGTGCTCAGTGGAGGACATCCCTTTGATTAATCACAACTGCAGAGAATTCAGAGACTGAAAAAGCAACACCTTCACTTAATTTTGTACCCAGTATGGACTAGGCACCTCTATCAAACCTTCTGCTTTAATCTCCAAATTAAAAAAAAAATCCTGAGACAATTATAGAAAAGTTCTTTGTCTTTAAAATTCTTATTTAGAAAGTTTTACATAACATGTTCTGGGAGCAAAACTAACCAGACTTAGAAGATGTAATCTAGGTCTTCAAATTCAGTAATTTCTGGGTTCGGTTTCCAGCTCCTTTTGTCTGTGACACCCTCTTAAGACTATATGTAGAACCAGACCAAGCGCATGGTAGGTATTAATTGAATGATTCTCTTTGGTATTGAGCCACTGAGTGTCCGTACAGAGGTAGAGGGAGATCAGTGACGTTTCAGAAACACAGTGCTCTCCTGCCAACGGAGCACATCCATGCCATCTTGAGTTAATTCCAATTGCTGATATTCTTTTACCAATCAAAGTATGCCTTATTTCCAAGATGCACACATATTAAGGAAGCATTCTGCCACAGTTTAATTGGTGGAGGCTTTTTCTTTAATAATGTACATAAAATAGCGGTGAAGCTTACAATTGGTGGCATATTAGATTTGATGAAATGTAGTAGGGTGGGAATCTCTGTTAAATTTTATTCTTATTGACCGTTTTGTTATTATCTAAGTAATGCTTTGTTCTATTTTGGCTGTTACTTATGCCCTCTTAATTCTTCATTATTTCTGAGTCCTTTTCAATCTAGGAAGAAGGTAAGATAGCTAGCATATAGCATCTTTTGACTCATATTAGTGTGCTCTGGTCAAAAGAAGTTTGAGGGCTGGGTACAAGTAGCTCATGCCTATAATCCCAGCACTGTGAGAGGCTGAGGTGGGAGGATCATTTGAGGTCAGGAATTTGACACCAGCCTGGGCAACATAGTAAGACCTCATCTCTAGCAAAAAATAAATATTAATAAATAAAATCGATGGGTGTGGTGGCACATGCCTGTAGTCCCATCTACTTGAGGCTGCATTCAGCCATGATTGGGCTACTGCATTCTAGCCTTGATGACAGAGCACCTCGAAAAAAAAGAAATTTGAGGATTTCTGCCCCAGATCAGGGTAAGTATACCGAGTCTATGCTGTGCCCATATCAGACATCACTAATTGATCACCACACTCTTTCCTGTTGACCTCAGATAAGGGCTCACAATCCTTCTCACTACAGTCCCTTGGTCAGTCACTACCTGTGATCTTGGCTCAGCATTCAAGACCTATCTGACATCACAGGCATTCTAGGTCCTGTTCCTGGATCAAGTCAAACCATTAGAAGGCTTTGCATTTGTATCATATTTTCTTTGCATTTGCAGCCATACTCCAGGCTTGTATTGAGAAATGATATAAAAATTGCCTTATAAAACTGTTTTCTGCATTTTTTTCAAGGAAATTGTTAAAGTCATTATTTACTATATCACTTGGTATACCTCCTAAAGAATTTTTTTTTTAAGTTTTAACTGCTGAGAAATACTCAAATACTTTTTATCTCTTGAGAAATGGCTCTATTTCTTTCTCTGACAACTAAGACTGCCTAACTAACTTGGTCTCCCTTTTGGTTTTGGCTTCCAAGAAGCTCACAGCCAGATCTGAGAGATCTTTATAGATTCATTTAATATTTATATTTGTGTTCTTCCTCTAGTCTGAATTTTTTGACTTTTGGCCTTTATATATGTTACAAATTACTTTTAGATTTTTGTCATGCAATTGCTTCTGTTGTATAATACGAATTCTTATTGTAAAGCTTCTTCTGGACGAAAGGCAAATTAAAAAGAGAGTGAAATTGGGTGGTTCCATCTATTAGGTCAACAGGAGTTCAGGCAAGAGTGAGAAAGAAAGGATCAGCATTTGCATGTAGGAAAACAGGCATGCTCAAATTGCAGTGTAAATGGTCACCCTTCAGATCTGGGCGATGGGGGCAGGCAGCTTCCCAAATGGCTCTCAGTGGTTCTTGCTTTCTGCTTCCACCTGTGTAATCCCCTCCCCTGGACTGCAACCGGTGAGAGACCCTGACCCAGAAGACCCTGTTAAGCCACAGAAACTGTGAGATAATAAACTTTGTTGCTTCACATCAGTAAAGTGTGGGGCTATTTTTGTGTGTGTGTGCAGCAATAGATAACTAAGAAAATAGCTCTTCATGACTTCTGCAGACCTCTCATTTGGTTGGAGTGTCAACTCCAACAGCTAAGTGTTATCCTCACTCTCAGTACATACAGGGAAACTGAAACTCAGAGAGGAGCCCTGTCATGATGAAGTTCTCCCAGATAATGACAGAGAACTTGAAATCAGTTTGTTTGATTCTAAGTCTGGTGTCCTTTGCTCTGCAACAGTGAGTTCTTAACTCAGGCTAGATATAAGCATTGTTGTACAGCAACCGACTAACTGGTTAAATTGATGGAAGTTGGCAACTTTCACCTGTATTCTCACGCTGCAGATACAAGAACATATTTTATTGAATGTCTGGAGTGCTGGACATTTTATAGATTGTCTTCTTTGCTGAAGTTTTAGCCTTCATGTACAAAGTAGGTCGCACAGTGAATATATTTAGTAAAATATAGTTAGTAATTTTACAACAAGCATTTAGTGAGCATCTGTGTGTCAGTTACTTTTACGTCTCTTTCAGTTTATGCCATTTGAGCCTTACAGCTGCCCAGTGAGGAAGGTTACAGGTAAAGACTGAGGCTCAAAGAGGTTGAGGGACCTGCCCAAGATTACCTGACTAATAAGGCAAAGAGAGTTTAAACCCAGCTTTGTTCGAGCTATGCCTGAGGTTTCTTCACCACAATCATCAGTCTTGATTGGATTCCTCTTCTATAGCTAGACTAATTCCAGGAAACTGGTGAGTGTTGAAGTGGGGGTAAGTTTCTGTCTAAAGTTTTTACTTTGTATTATTGTAAAGAATGTCTTTTTGAAAAACTGTAAAACACGAAAGAACAAATTCTAGTACCTACTTATACCACTTATAAAATTTAGGACTCAGCATCCCCCAAATCCCTATTGTATTAAAGGACATTTTCTCGTCCCCAAAGAAAAAAAGAATAAAGACATTTTGAAATTGGTATCAGCTCCACTTTAACAGACCCTTCTCAAGGACTTTTACATGTAAACAAGATCGTTAAACACTTAATGTGACATTTATTACCTTTAAATATTCATAAGCCACTGAGTACCGGGAAACACCTACTGTACTGTTCAAGCTGACTGACTCTTTCCAAATATGATGTGCACGCAAAATATTTTCAGGAACCTCGAGAAACTTCATGGTGTAGCTTCCTCCTCTGATACCTTAACGGCACTCACCTACTAAGTTTAGGAATTGTCTTGTTTGCAAACAAGGCAGTAAGCCCAACTAAGCAACCCATGTCTCTTTCATTATGCATGTGAGCAAACTTAGGCTTTCCTTTGAGGAAGCTAGAGGAGGACTTGCACATTTTGGCTGGACTTGTTCTCCCAGCCCATTCCCTTCCCCAGGGTTAAACTGCCAAACTCTGGAAGGATAAAGGCTGTCTCCTTTTTAGCCCTGATAATTGTGACCAATGTTTCGCTTCAGCTCTAGGATGTGAAAAGGGAAACTAGCTTAGCAAGACAGAGGTGAAAAGAAAATGCATTTCTATTCCACTGCAAACATTGCCTTATGCAGATGGGGAAAGAAGTCTTCCCCCAGATACAGTGGTGAAACTCTGGCTGTGCATTATTTCCCCCTCTCAGTTATTAAAGTAGCAAATATTACTTAGGCACGAAGTCAGAGCACTAGGAATCTGCTCAGGATGTGGAGGTGGTCGGATGGGTGGGTGGGAGAAAGATCTAGTCTCACCTTTCATTCCCTCTAAGGCAAAGTCTTGGGTCCTGTTGCTGATGCTGTAGTTGTCAGTGTCCAATCTCTTTTGTGTTGATAGTAATCACAATAATGATTATCATCCCATTTTATAGGTAAGGAAACTGAGGCTCAGGGATTTTGAATGATTAGGTCACACAGCTGGCACTCAAACTCTGCTATTCTGACTCTAAATTTAGGACTCTTTCCACTACAGACACCTCATTCGACAAATTCTTCTCCTCTCCTTCTGGACCTCTCAGCATCCTTTGAAGGAACTAGAGATTGAGAAAATGAATCAGAGAAGACTGAGGGGAGATACAGTCTCTATCTTCATGTAGATGGTCATATGGAAAAAGAATTAAGCTTGTTCTCTGTAGTTGCAGATAACAGAATTAGATTAATTGGTAGAAATACAAGGGAAGAGATAAAAGGAAGAATTTTCTAACTGTCGACACTACCCAACTATAAAACAGGTGATAATGTCAGATGTCTTGTCCTAAAGAGGTTCTAACAGAGTCTGGTTAACCCTCCGACTGGGACTCTGAGACTGGGATTCCTGCGCGGGGCGAGGCGTTGGATTCGCTGAGGCTCAGGCTCCACAGTAGGTGTGATCGCTGAGTGTGGCGGTCTCTGCTGCAGCTCCGCTTCGTGCTCAGTGAAGTGCACCAATCCAAGACTAGCTTTAAAGCCTCAGGGTTCCACGCAGGTGCTGCAGGGTCCTACAAATGCTTGATTTGAATTTTAAAAGTTTTATGTTTTCTCATAAAACAGGAAGAAAAGACTTTGGAATAGAACCTAAACATATGGGAGTTAATAAACGATCAAAAGTGACATTTAAAAAGAAATAAATTCTTCAATAACTATCGTTGGGACAAATGCCTAGTCATTAGGACAAAAGTAAAGCTCGACCCCTGCCTCATTCCTTATGCGGAAATAAATTCCAGTTTAATCAAATATTTAAACCCTAAAAATAAATATTGGAAGATATGCTTGAGGATACACACATGCACACAGGCACGCGTGCTGCACATATGATAGCTGAAGGGCTGATTTCCTAGTCTACACAGAGTTTTTTTTGTGTATGTTCTGAAGGTTTCACATACATGTCATTGAACAGGCAATTGTCACTCTGCAATTTTTGCTTTTAAAAGTCAGGCTTGCACATGCTGCTCATGTGAGTTGGCTGACCCCGACAGCTGCAGTCCCCAACCCCTGGGCTGTGGACCAGTACTGATGTATGGCCTGCTAGGAACCGGGCCACAGAGCAGGAGGTTAGCAGCGCGGAGAACAAATGAAGCTTCGTCTGTATTTACAGCTGCTCCCCATTGCTCGCATCACCACCTGAGCTCCACCTTCTGTCAGACCTGCGGTGGCATTAGATTCTGCATTACGGTGAGTGGCATAATGATTTCATTATATATTACAATGTAATAATGGTAGAAATAAAGTGCACAATAAATGTAATGCACTTGAATCATCCCCAAACCACCCCGTCCCCCAACCCCTGCTTTGTGGAAAAATTGTCTTCCATGAAACCGATCCCTGGTGCCAAAAAGGTTGGGGACTGCTGCCCTATAGCACGGGGTGTGCCGAAGAGAGTTGTGATTTATTTCTACCGAGGCTCAGGTGCCTCTATTCTTGGCACTCTCCTGTTGTAACAGAATGGACAATTGGGTAAAAATAGCAACCACATTCCAAATGTTTTGTTATGTGCTATTATTGAATTAGGATTCGTTTTGTTACTTGTTGTAATTTTGAGTGTTCCTTTTCTGTCCTTTGTATTCATGTAAAAAAAGTACAAGGTGCTATTGGAGGTCATTAGTGATTCGACTTTGAAAAGAAAATGTCCTTCTGCTCCTCTTCAAAGCTTCCGGATCAGTTGATTTGAGGGGCATTCGGAGACTGCAAAGCAAGCTGAGAAAACTGTGCCACTGAAAGCTACTTCTGTGTGCAAACAGGGATGTTCTCGAGACGGGCACAACTGTGCGACGCAGAGAAATAAAATGAGTGCTGAGGCTGATCGAAGGTTGTATCTTCACAACCTCGTTTTCTCATTGACTTTATAAATCAATGCTACATTTTGAACTTAAAAAATAAATTGAAGCTAAATAGACTTTTATTTGTTTTTCTTATTGGGACTCTTGGAAAGGGTTTATTGGAAGAAAAAAGCTCTCACTATTAAAATAGTTGAAAATCAGTGACTTAAGATGTACTTTTTCTGGAAAAAGCAGTTTTCTTGATTATCATTGCTTTTCCTTTTCTCTTTTAGCCTTGGCTGTCAAAACGTGCAGAACTAAGATACGTTTTCAACAATAGCATCCATAGCTTAAGTTTTCTAGGATAATTGTTTCCTTTCTCTCTCCATCACTACTTCTTTTTAAGGATATTTGTTTTTCTACCATCTGTCGATTGGTCTTTTTTTTAACCAAATTTTTTTTTCTGGAGGCAGGTGGATTACATTCCTTCAATAAATATTTAATTTAACAGGTACTTATTGCATGTCTACTATATTTCAGGTACATTTCTAGGGGCAGAGACATTAGATAATAAAAAGCGTCTCTGGCCTCATGGAGTTTACATTCCAACGGGTTGAAGTCAACAATAAATAAGTAACTATAATATGTTGGGAATGATGCGACCTATGGAGAAAATGAAGAAGCAAAGTGAGGAGGCACAGAGTGAAGGCTGGAAGAAGGGGCCCCATTTTAGGTCACAGTTGACCTCTCTGAAAAAAGTAAGATTTGAACAGAGACTTGAACAAGGTGAGGGAACGAGGCATGGTGACATCTGAGAAAAGAGTTGCCCGTCTGAGGGATCAGCAAGGGGCATGCAGTGGAGCCTTGGACACCACGTATGTACATTTAAAAAGTGGGAATAACAGGTGACTGCAATGGAAGTGGTGGGATGTGGGCTGCCACCTGTGTGTCCTCACACACTTGCTCACTTCTGCTGTCACTCACTTCTGTGGACACTGTTCACCAGGGCAGGGCCAGACCCTTTCCAGAGAGCTCAGAAGCCACAGAAATCTCATTACTGTATTTGTCAGGTTCTGCTTTTTCCATTATCACTTTCTGTGGACACTGCTGTAGCTTTCTGGCTTAGCCCTTTCAGCTCCCAAGCTAGCCCTAGTCGAGCACTGACCTACACGTGGGGACTAACCTTGCCACTTAGGCCTGGCTCACTGAATGCCAAAACAGTGCCGCTGCTGATGGCGGTGGTGGTGGTGACGATAGCAGCTCCTGTCATTTATCAAGCACTTGCTCTACAGGAGTCCCAATAATCTTGCAGGACAGCTAACATTCCCAGTCTGCAAATGAGGAAACTGAGGCTCACAGATGACAAATCCATTTCCCTAAGCCTCACATCTTGGGAGTGCTGAGTTAGTATTGAACCCAGGTGTATCTGACTTCAGAGAACGAGTTCTTTCCATTAAAGGTGCTTCCGAAGGTGAAATACAGGCTCCCGTATGGTCATTAAGAAGCAGCCCACCCAAAGGCACCATCCCTTGCCTTGACTCAAGGGTAAGACCTCTTTCGTGGTTCCTAATTAATGTTCTGGTCACTCACGGAGAAGGACAGGTTGACTAGTAGTTCCAGAACCTTGCCCAGGGAGGCGGGCCTGTCCATCATTGCCTGAGAATCTGCTGAAGCAAGTCCTCTATAAACCGTCTGGACAACTGTCGCTTTTGGAACCCAGGACATCAGTGCTGACGGGCATTTGAGCTGCTGTGCCTCGACCGTCGCGGATCAGGCCCAGATCTGCCACAGTTTTTTCTTTTATTCCATATAATTTGAGCTTCTTGTTACCTGCTTCAGGGGCCAATCCTTTAGCTAGCGGTTTTTGTTTTAGCCCAGATCCCAGACAGATACAGACTGGCTTACTCTTCTTTCTGAGTTCCCTGGGTTATGATCCTTTTCCTTGATGTGAGAACATATTCTACAAATGCAGAACTATTATGAGTATTTTTCAAGGGTTTTATCCCCTCTGTGCTCAGTTTTTTGGGATATGTTCCAAAATGTTTTTTTTTTTTGCAGTACAATTTCTGAGGAAGCAGCATTCTGTGTTTAAAACCTGCTATTTCAAGGGCAGATGAAAGTTTTTTCAAGAATTAGGAAAACACTCCTTCATTTAGTTCTTTGGCACAGTATCTGTATTTGTTTCTTTTAAAATCCTTGGGAATTAAGACCATACTGTATTTGTTTTCAAATTATAGAAAATAAGCTAAAGAAGGAGTGAATAGAAGAAAGACATACTTTGCTGGAAGCCATGCTTTCGTAAACTGCTCTGTCACATGAATTCATTTGTTTATCTCATGCAGGAATTGACAAATTTTATTTGTAAGGGGCCAGGTAGTATCAGTATTTTAGGCTTTGTGGCCACAGTATCACTCTCGCAACTACTGAACCCTACCCCACGTGAAAACAGCCAATAGGCAATACGTAACTGAATGGGTGTGACTGTGTTCTAATAAAACTTTATTTCCCAAAACAGGCGGTAAGCCAGATTTGGTTTGCAGGCCTTAGTTTGCTCACTCTTGGTCTAATGGAAGAATACCTACTATGTGTCAACTTATGCCAGCACAAGGTAGAAACAGGTAGTCAGAGCTAGAAGGACTCTAACAGATCATCTATTTCGACTTCTTTATCTGTGAGCATTTGCTGATTACTCAAGGTTACACATAACAGCAGCATCAAGAAAAAGTATGAGCTAATATTTATTGCATATGTTAATATTCATGGCAAAGATTGCTCGTCCTAAACATCTATTCTTCCCAACTTTTCCAGCAATGGAACTACAGACTTTTATCTGGACACATTCCACTGGAATTAAGACTATGTTTCCCAGCCTCCCTTGCGTTTGGGTGTGGCCATGCAACTCAGTGCCACTCAGTGTTGGTGTGCTACTTAGAGGAAGTGTTGTAAAAAAAAGAGAACGTGCCATTCTTCTCCCTTTCTTTTTTCTTAGAAGTGGAATGTGGATGTGGTGGAGAAAGCTCGAGCAGCCTTCTTGTACGATGGTGGAAGCACTGTGCTGAGAATGGTGACTCAGTAAGAGAGTCCCCACACCTGGGCTGAGCTGCCCGGACTGCTTTTATTTCAACACTTTAAAGATATTATTCTGTTGCCTTCTTCTAATCTGGATTGCATCTGATGAGAAGTCTGACGTAATTGTTACCTTTGTTCCTTTCTATGTACCATTTTCTTTCACTGCTTTTAGATTTTTTTTTATAGTTGATTTTTAGCAAGGGATTATGACGCGCATTGGTGTGGTTTTATTTGTGTTTATCCTTCTTGGGGTATGTATATATTTCTTAAATCTCGAAAATTTAATGCCATTATGATCTCGATTTTTTTGTCCCCTCCTCCCCCTCTCCGCCTTGTTTCCAGGACTTTAATTACATGAATGTTAAATTTCTTTATATTGTCCTACAGGTCACCAAAACTCTGAGTTATTTTTCCAGACTTTATTCTCTCTGTGATTGTTTGGAGAGTTTGCATGGTTTTAACTTCAAGTTCACTGATTGTTTTTTTCTGTTTGTTCTTCTTTTCAAGAGTTTCCATCTCTCTTCATTATGTTTGTATTTTCTCTAAAATCCTTGAATATATTTATAATAGTATTTTAAAAGTCTTTCTGTGCTAATTCCAAAATATTTGTAAATTCTGTATCTCTTTCTATTGGTTGAATTTACTCCTGGCTATGGGTTAGATTTTCCTGCTTGTTTACATGTCTAGTAATTTTTGTTGAATGCTGTATATTATACATGTCATGCTATTGAATGTTTGGATCTTGTTGTTTTTTAAGAGTGTGCAGTTTGATTTTGGCAAGCAGTTAATTTACTTATGGATCAGCTTGATCCTTTTGAGTCTTTTGAAAGTTTTGTTAGGGAGGTCAAGAGTAGCTTTTACTCTCTGAGGATAGTTTCTCTCTTTCTCTAAGATGTGATCTTTTTGCAGTTTCTACTGAATATGTATTGAGAATTCAATGAGGTTTAAACTCTGGGAGTTGTTCAGCTTATAGCTTTCCCATAGTAATTTTCTTTCTGTTCTTTGTTCTGTGCCTGGCCTTGTGAAATCTCATCCTATACATGTGCATTTTAGGATTAAGCCAAAAAACTCAAGGGGATACCTGTGTTGAGTTTTTGGAGTTTTCTCTGCATTGTTCTTCTTTTCTGGTACAGTGCCCTGCAAATTTCAGCTGCCTTAGTTTCTCCAGACTCTATTTTTGCAAGACTGTTGGACTCTGCTTGGGTCCCCCTCTCTATTCCAGGGAGAAAGACTTCAGGCATAAATATGGGAAAATCAGCCTTCATTTCTTTGTTTCCTTCATTTCAAGGATCAAAGGCATGCACATCCTTTTTTCCAATGTCTGAAAATAGGTGTTTCATATAGTGAAACAGTTTTCAGTGTTCAGTTTTCTAGTTGTTTATTGTAAGAAGGCTAGTCTACTACTAGTAATTACGTTATAGTTGGACATGAGATATACTCATGTTTAAAAGAACTAGAACAAGAAATGTCTACTTTTATCTTGTTTAAGCCATTGTAATAATTGGTTTTTCAGTTACGTGCAGCCAAACTCAATCTCAAATATTCCACTCTGATATGCCAAGTGCCAAGCTAGGTGTTTCATATACATTATTTCATAGATCTCATTTTAGCTTCATAAATGTCATATAAGACCATAGTTATTGTTATTCTCATTTTACAGATGAGGAAAATTGAACTAGAGAGGAAAAATGCAATCCAGGAGGCTCCTGAAAATTCCACTGGGCAGTTAATAAGGGTCCAAATTTGAGTGATTATAGAGAGAAGGAAAAGTAAGATACATGAAAGACACTGGGAAGATAGAATTAGTTGATATTAATAAGTGATTTGATACAAAAAAAGAGGAAGAGTCTGTGAGTATTGGTATTTAGGAGAACAGCAGTATGCTGAACATACACAGGAAAGATCCAATGATGCTCACCCTGCTTACGAAGGCAGGAAAGATATTGGTGGTGGTGTGTAAAGAAGTTTAAAACTTGAGGCAAAATATGGTACTTTTTTAGTTACCACTTATTATGTCATTAGTCAGAAACTCATAAATCTTATTTTTTTCCATGCATATAACCAGAGTTTTTTTCTTTGGAATTTCTGGCCTTCCAAGGGTGCTGTGTAGGAGATGTTGTCAATAGACTGACTTCCTTTGTACCTATGGGTAGGGTACAATCACCATAAGCTGGAACAGCCTCTTCCTTACTACTGAATGCCTCTTGCACTTTGCCCCAACATCCTCTTGGCCCAATTTCTTACCCCAGTCACTGCCCTAATGACCAGTTTCATGCAGGCTTTGATGGTTTTGTGATTGGACAGCACTTCACCTTAGAAAGTTCCTTTCATTCCTTCCCGGGGACTTCTCATACACCACCATAGGGGATATTTTATGGAACCTGCTCTGCTCACATATATCTAACCAGGGAGTTCAGGAGAGTTAACACCCGTGGGGCCATCCTTGACAAATGGGAGAGAGGTCCTGACGGTCCCTCTCATTCCTCAGATAGGTAATTCTGAGGTGCAATTTATAAGGCTCCTGGAGGTTCCTTGAAGGACTGAGAACCAGTTGCTTTAGTGGTGATCAATGCAACATCACATCCTTATGTTGGCTTCTTCTCCTTCTCCCTTCTCTTACATTTCTGCTCCCTGGGCTCACATTCCCAAATAAATGACCTGCATGAAAACCATGATATTAGGCTCTGCTTTGCGGGTAGCTTAGGCTAAGACACACTGTAACGTGGAATAACTCAGGGAGTGAGTCTGAGAACATTTTTGGTCAACATTTTTGGGTTAGTCTCCTAGAGAAGACACTACAGGGACTAGAAGGATAGAGACAGGAAGTGACATAAAAAATGAGATACAATTTCTAGAAGAAACAGTAGGTCATGTCATCTATCATATAAATTACCTGATCCTGGAGTTAAGAGACATGTGAGCTCCTCGAAGCTTTTCCTGACTGGTTATTTAGCAATCAACTTGGCATTGTGAACAGAAATTGGACAAAATAAATTTAATTTCCTTTTAAGATAGAAGGTTACAAATGGGAACGACTGGTGTATCTAGTCCTGTTTATATAGAGTCTTGATTTGTGGGATCTGCAGGATCAGGAGAGAACAGGGGCCAGTCGAACCGAACTCTTGATTACAAAGTTGAACAACATTCGTGCAGTAGCCTCTTAACTGGGCTTGGCGACTCCTGCCTCTTTGCATTGCCTGCAATCACTTCTACCCAACAGCAGCCAGAGCACTGCTCCCAAGCTCCATGCTGGTGAGACCAGACGTTCTCCTCACAGACTTCAGTGGTTCCTCATTGCTTATTTCAGCTTTCAAGGCCTTCTATAATCTGTTCCCAAATTACTCAAAATTTCAGTTAAATTGAACCAAAAGAGTTGCTTGGAGAACTCCAAAACAAGGATCCACATTCTTCTGACTTATACAGGGCTGGTGAATGGTGAGGAATGTATGGGAAAGACAATTTACCTTTATGCAGCACCTACTGTGTATCAGGAGCTTTCCACACTTAGCTCATTTTCAGAGTCTTTATAACATTCTAGAAAACATGTAATATTGAACTCCCTGTATGGAAGGAGAATGTGAAGCTCGGAAGGATTGAATGCATTGCCCTGGATGTACAGCTAGTAAGTGGCAGAATCAGGATTTGAACCCAGATCTCTGTGACTCCAAGACATTTGTTTATTCCATCACAAATAGGGGACTGTATAATTTATTGCCCTAATTGGAACACTTTTGAAAAAGAAAGGAAGAGCTATTAATAATCATGTTGGAACAACTGAGGCAGGCTGGGACTCTCCTTGGCAAGCTGTGTCCTAGGAGCACCCTAATTACAAGCCCTCATTCCCTCTGTGCCTCTCAGCTATTGAACGGTCTGAAGCAGAAAACTATACTGTCTCCTCTTGAGATCTTGATCCTTTCAGACAGGGTAATTTTGGAAGAAATGATTTGGCATTGCATAAATCTTCCTCTATTGACAACTGGAAAGAAATCCATGTTATCCAATGGAGTGGATGAGGAATGATGTCTTCTCATATTCTTTTAGGAGAGCTGGGAACATTCTTTGTCCCTTTTATTGCCTTTCCTAAAAGGGGTGGGGACTGAATAAACTATCTACTAAGGCAAAACTGAATGAGCTCACTGGAATCCAGCATACTGGGCCCAAATCTAGCTCAGACACTTATAAATGGATTATAATAATAGCAGCTATCTTTATTGAGCTCTTGCCAAGCCTTTTATAGGCATTATCTCATTTATTCCTCACAACAGCCCTGTAAGTTGGGTCCTATTTTTATTCCTGTGATGCAGATGAAGGAACTGAAGCAGAGGGTGACCAGTAGAGTTACCTAAACTCACCCAGCTATTTGAGCAGAACCCAAATTTCTCGACTCCAAGACCCAGCTCCTAAATACTGAACTATGTGGCTTCCCAGAAGGAGATCATGGTATGAAACCCGGGGGATTACCTGGAAGATTCAGCAGTAGCACATTTACAAAGTGCCAAGCACCGTGCCTGGTGGTACATAGGCATTCGATAAGTGGTATATGCTGTTATTTTCAAGCTGTACTTTTGAAGGAAAACATGCTAAATGCCTGGTAGTACCCCATGTTTCTCTCTAATATGTCTTCAGTGATTCTGCCATAGAATCACAGGTTAGAAATGGAAAGAAAATTCACCATTTATCAAGCTAGTGCCAGATGTTGGAGATAAAACAACCCCAGCATCCTTCTTCATTGAAATCACATTCTAGCAGAAAGGACTGATGTCTAGGATATGTAAAAACAATGCTTGATATAGCAAAGGTATACCCAAGATGCTACCGATCCTTCACTCCAGAGACATTGGCCAATACTGTTCTAGGCCTTGGAGATACACACAGACTATGGAGGTGTGGGGCAAAGAGGGGTTAGTTTTACTCAGGGAAGGAGGGGAAAAACCATTTCTCAGAGATGACATTGAAGATGGACTTTGAAAGGCAAAATGCAGTTTATAAAGGTGTGCAGAGTATTCCAAGGTGAGGGTCAGGTGATGAAAGGCGTGGAGGAGGGAAAGTCCACAGCATGTCTGAGGAGTGTGGAGGTGCCTGGGGGCTGGCTGAGCCCAGAGATGGCACCAGGAACCGCTGCAGGAAGGGCATTACTATTCACCAAGTGTCTCCCAGGAACCGGTGCTGTGCTGAACACTTTATGCACGATGCCCTGGGTCCTCAGAGGAGCCCAGTGCAGTGGGCATTATTGGGTTCAACAATGTAGCCAAGGGCACTTCCCAGTAAGATGGGAAGAGCAGATTTGAATGCATGTAAAGCACCCTCGGGCCCTGCTGCCTCTTAGGTGGCAAATCCACCATGGAGTGGAGGAGCTTCCTCCAAGGTACCACCATGACTGGTCGTGCCACCTGCAAGTGAGCACCCCTGTCCCCAGGGCTCACTCTGGCATCTTGCCCTCACCATTTGCCTAACTCTGGCCAAGCTTTGGAAATGTGTGCCTGGGGCCTGCTCTCAACACACCAGGGGAAGGAGTGACAGTTGACTTGCCCGGGGGTGGGGAATTGGCATTTCACAATGAAGATGTGTAAAAATCGCATCGCACCCTTTGTGTTGGCATCTGGGCACAGCTCCCTTGTGGTAGCATTTCCGTTTTGGCTTTCTGCCTTTTCTCTCAGATTCCACGTTGCTGTTGTCAGTACTCAAGTGTAAGAAAAGCTATTTTGATTGGGGGATGTACAACACAGAAATTCTCCAACCTATGAAAGAACACAGCTGAGGGTGTGAGAGACTTTTCCAGAAAACAGTAAATGAGTGTTAGAAAGATGCTAAACCAAGCAGCCCTTTGACTTCCATTTCTGTGGAAACCCCCTCAAGAGGCCGCATAACTGTAATGAAGCTCTTTGGCTGACTGCTGAGGCACAGGAGAGGGAAACGCATTGATTGAGCACCGAGTATATGCCCAACTCTGCCCTGGGTGGACACGCTCAGCTCATGTAACGTTTACTGAGGGTCTATTCCAGCTGTTATGGCCACATGTGTCCCCTGAAAATTCATCTGCTGAAGTCCTGATCTTCAGCATGTCAGAATGTGACCGTATGTGGAGACAGGGCCTCTAAAATGGTAATTAAGATGAGAGCATTAGGGTGGCCTCGAATTCAATACGCTTGGTGTCTTTAGAACAGGAGATTAGGACACAGACACTGGGGAAAGAACACCATGTGAAGACACAAGGAGAAGACGGCTGTCCTCAAGCCAAGGAGAGAGGCCTCAGAAGACACTAAACTGCCAACACCCTGATCTCGGATGTCTAGCCTCCAGGACTACGAGGAAATAAATTTCTGTCGTTTAAACTACCCAGTCTGTGGTACTTTGTTATGGCAGCCCCGGCAAACTAACACACCAGAGATAAGCAAACTTTCTCTTAAAGGGCTAGATAATAAGCATTTTGTTAGCCTTGCTGGGCCAAATGGTCACTGTTGCAAATGATCAATGCTGCTGCTAGTGGGCAGAAGTCATAAACAATATGTAAACAAGTAGGCATCACTGTACAGCAATAAAAGTTTATTTACAAAACCAGGCAGTGGCCAAATATGAACTACAGGCTGCAGTTTGCTGACCCCTGATCTATACTGACCGGGCCCTGTGCTGGGTGAACGAAGCCCGCCCCTGCCTGAAGGAAGGCACAGTCTGGTGAGGGAGTCACGCAATAGAGCCATTCTGCACAGGATGGTTAGTTTATGGGAGTGGGAAATTCAGGATGTTAAGTGGTACAGAGGAGGGATGTGTGGTCTAACTTGGGGGTGGCTGGGTAAGGACAGGGAAGGGCTTCTTTGGACAGGCTGGTACCTGAGCTACGTTTGGATTGAGAGACATTTTATTTGATAATTCCTTTTGGTCCTCCAAAATGAGATCGTGGTCTTCTAGCACTTGGGTTAAGGTCTAAGAGCTGGCTGGGCTGGAGTCTTCCCAAGGGTCCAGTGAGTGTGCCATTGGTGTCCAGGGTGCTTCTGGCTCAGCCGCACGAGAAGCCTGGGAATGCCCCTCTCAGGATGGGCTCCAGTCCCCTTCCTGAGCTTCCTCACTCCACAGCCCACTGAACTCAAACAATGGCCTTGCCAGCCTGGCTCCGGCTGCTGTCCCTCCAGCCACCGCATTCCACTCTGTGCTGCCCAGCTGGCCTGCCTGCATCCAAACCATGGGACGATGACACATTGGCGAAGTCCCCGTGATCACCAAGCTGAACGCCTGGAGGCTGATGGTGGCTCACTCTTTCTAGGGCACTGCCAGGGTCTTTCAAGTGGCATTTCTTTTCCACAGGGCGCTGGAGTGAGGCAGGACATTGGAGCTCAGAGAATCCAGCTTCCTCATTTTGCAGATCTGGGGAAAGCAAGGCAGACAATGCAGCAGCTTGCCCAGGCTTCACAGTGACAGGCCAGGACAGAGCTCAGACATTCCGCCCCCTAGGTGGAAGGCAGGGTTGCCTCTCCCAACCACTAGTGGGGTTGCCTGGGGGAGGCTCATCTCTCCTAAGAGTTTACCCTCTCTGACAGCTTTCATCTCTCTTTTTTTTTTTTGAGGGGAGCATTATATTTTTTCTGGTTATAAAATTAATATATAGTAATTGCAAAACATCTGGAAAGAATAGAGAAGTGTTAATAAATAGAAAAATCCATCTATGATTTCAGTTTTCTGAAATGATCACTATGGACTCATTGCACATTTCCTTTAAGTTGTTTTGCTACTTTAAAAAAAAGAAGCATAATTGAGTCTTGGTTTTTAACACAATTTTGCAATTTACTTTTTGTCCTTTAATATCATAAGCATTTTTCCTTGCCATCAAAAATGCCCAACTACCACCTTCCTTTGCCTTTGCTGAGTCTCAGAGTTACCTGAGTAAAGCTTTCTCTGGGCAACGAGCAATAAATGAGCAGTAGCTTGATGGAAGGAGCCCTTGCAGGGAGCGTTAGGAGCTGGAGCTCTGTCCTGCCCCTGCCCGTGACTTGTTGGAGAAGCTGATCTGGCTTTGCCCATTCACCGGTCTTTAGTTTCTTCATTTTTATGTAAGGAAGCTGGTCCAAATGCCCGCTACGGTATCTTCTGGCTCCAGGATGCTGCTCTATCTACTGCTTTTTCTAGTAAAGTGCTCCAATAGGATTGCTGACCAGTAATGAAGAAAATTTTCAAACTAGCTTTCCTTAAACACAACATTACTTTGAACACACTGTATCAGGAATGTTTTGAACAATTCAAGAAGACAGATTGCCCCACAGGGATAAACAGCTGAATGTATTTCAATTCATGCCACTCTTTAACAATATTTTGAAGGTGGAGAAGGTAGGAGGAATGAATGGTGGGAAATGAGTCTCATATAGGAGGGTCTGCAGATGAAAATTCTATTTCTTTTTTTTTTACATGAAAATGCCAATTTCATTGTTTTATCAACAGCAATAGATTCATTATTTGATCGTTCTTACCAATTTAATAGGCATAAATGTTATGGCCATATTTTATTTTTTAAATTTTTTTTATTTCAGCATATTATGGGGGTACAAATGTTTAGGTTACAGATGTTGCCTTTGCCCCACCTAAGTCAGAGCTTCAAGTGCATCCATTCCTAGTCCCTCTTATATTATCCTGGATAGAGCTGGAGCCCATTCTACTAAGTGAAGTATCACAAGAATGGAAAAACAAGCACCAAATGTGCTCACCACCAAACTGGTATTAACTGATCAACACTTATGTGCACATATAGTAGTAATATTCATTGGGTATAAGGCAGGTCGGAGGGGGCAGGAGAGGATGGGTGTATTCACACCTAACGGGTGGGGTGTGCACCATCTGGGGGACAATTCTATTTCTACCCCCCTCGCTGGCTGTCCGTTTCTCTCCTCTGTGGTTCTCAGGGTTCACTCCTGGTCTCTTCCTCCATTAGAACTAACAGTAAGTATTAATTAAAAGTTTCTCTTATACTGTACTCCCCTGTGATGACTGGGGACCCTGTGATGCACTTGGGATTTTATTATAAAGCTTGAAGGGAGTTAAAACTGAAAGGTTTGGATTTGCCTAAGTGTCTCTTGGGCTTTGGAGATGAACTCAACTGGATTTGAATCTCGGGTTTGACACTTTGACTTGTATGACTTTGGGCAATTTCTCTGAGTCTTTGTCACCTGATCTGAAAACCAGAGGTGGTAAAATAACATCTAGAACAATGGAATCATTGAGGGGAATTACCTGGAACAGCATATGTGACATATCTAGTATGTTTAAAAACACTGCAAGGAGTATTGTAATTATTATGATGGTACTGGGTTTGTATTATGTGTCATTTATGTATTAATTGAAAAGAATGTTGTATCTGAAATTTTCAGACATAATTTTCAAGACAGACTACCTGTAGCCTCTAGCATGAATGTACACATTCTCTGTGTACAGAATACATAGTGAATGAAGTTCCTTTATAATCACCCAATAATTTTTCCTTGAGCAATGACAGAATTTTAAAACCTTTCTCTGGGAGAGATTTTGATAAGAGCTTTAGGTTGATTACTTTTTATATCCTATGTCCTGTTTGGCTGATAAGCTTCCAATCTCTGTATTTCACATTGTTTTTATCATCCTGGGCTGTACCCACCTTGTCACTGTCATCTTTTCAGTTGTCAGAATGAAACTGAAGGGAGACAGAGGGGGAGTGAGGCATTGGGAATGGGAGGCTAAAGCCCCAGACGAGGGTGACAGGTCAGCACTTCCTCAGAAAAGGCTGTTCTGGTCGTGGGAATTAAGCGTAATCTCTAGGACTCAGGTCCTTGCACTAATACGGTACCCGACGTCTGGCTCTCACATCATGCTGAAGCTCCAGGCTTGCTCTTCCTCTGCCTTGGGCTAGTGAAATCCTGGGTTTTTACAACAGCAGCTTAGTTTGGTGTACTCTTTAATCCCATTGTCATTTCTTGGAAACAAATGTGTTCTGAGAATCACAGAATTTTAGAGTGGGAAGGGACCTCAGAAAACACCCAGTTTAGACTCTTCTTCTTCAAAAGGGAGTCGCGGCTAAGGGAAGACAAGAGACTTTCCCGAGTCACTCGACAATTTGGGGAAACATCACAGAATATTAGCACTATCTAAGGAATTCATGGGCACCTTACTGTGGA
Source organism: Avahi laniger (assembly GCA_963575035.1). NCBI lineage: Eukaryota > Metazoa > Chordata > Mammalia > Primates > Indriidae > Avahi > Avahi laniger. The sequence goes on along the minus strand of CAUYSK010003857.1, from coordinate 16,069 downwards.
TAGACTGGCCTTTGAGTTATTCATAATTGCACTGACACATTTGTCCTTAAGAGGTCTATTAGTGAGTTCTAGGTAGCTCCTTCCATAGTTTGGGCTCAGTTATCAATAATTACTTGAGTTTATAGAGCCGTGATTTTATAGAGCCTCTTCAGATGCTGTTGGGAAAGAGATCCAAACAATTTTGGAATCATTGTGCTGGGAACCCATTTGGAAAGCCTAGGAAACTAGCACTTCTTATGTAATGGAGCCCAAACAGAACCTCTTCCTCATTGACGACTGTTACAGACTAACTGTGTTCCCCCCAAATTCATGTGCTAGAACCTTAACTCCCAGTGTGGTGGTATTAGGAAGTGGGGCCTTTGGGAAGTGATTAGGTCATGAGGGTGGAGCCTTCATGAATGGGATGAGTGCCCTTATAAGAAGGGACAGGAGAGCTTCCTTCTTTTTCTGCTCTCTGATATGTGAGGATACAACATGAAGCTGGCTGTCAGCAAATGAGTAAGAGCGTCCTCACCAGACACTGGACCTGCCAGCACCTTGAACTTGGACTTCTTCCCTCCAGAAATGGGAGAAATAAATGTGGTTTAAGCCACCCAGTCTATGGTAATTTGTGATAGCAGCCTGAACTGACTAAGACAATGACTGCAGTGGATACTGGTGTGTTCAACATCCATTTCAATTTCCTTCTACCATGCCTTCTTATATTGTAGAACCTGGAATGCTAAAAATTACATTTCCCAGACTGCTTATGTTGAGGTCTCAGATGTGATTTAGGCTTCCTCAATAAGATACATTCATGCAACAGTGGAATATTGTACAACTAGGCTTTTATTGTTGTTTTGCTAACAAGGACAGTCAGGGAGGCATTTGATTTTTTGTGTGACTACAGTAGAAGTCCCTAGTGGGACATCCATTTGGATGGCAAAGGTGGAGTTCCATTCTGGAGTCAGCACATGCAGTGGTGGCTTCCCACTCTGTTGGGTAACTTCTTGTTTCTACATCTTCCTGCTTATAGCAGGGGCAGCTGCTCTCTTAGAAGCTCAATTCTGCTGCATGGTTTTGGGAGTTATTCCTGGAAGCTAAGCCTAGAGTCTGTTTCTTCAACTCTCAGTATTCCTGTAAGATAGGGATTAGCAAGTTTTTTCTCTAAGAGACCAGATAATAAACATTTTAGGTTTTGAGGGCCATATGGTCTCTGTCACGACCCTTTAACTCTGCCACTGTAGAATGACAGCAGCCTTAGACAATGTATGAATAAATGGGTATGACTGTGTTGCAATAAAACTTTATTTATAAAAGCAGGCAGATTTGGCCTGTGGCCTCTGGTTTTCTAAGCCCTGAATAATACATCCCTTTCTGCTTTCTAGCTAGAGTGAATTCTCCTCTCTACTGTCAAGTGTTGACCAATGCAGAGAAGTCCAAGTCCAAGAGTGGATGGAGTGTGAGAAAGGAGGGGAGTTTATGCCCCAGGTTTCTGATTCAGGGGGCTGATAAGGAAATAGCACATGCATCTTCATAGCTAGCTGTAACTTCGCAATGATCTTTGTACTGTGCCTTTCACTTTCTCAAAGTGCATTCACATATGATATTTCATTTGACTTTTACAACACCTCACGAGGAATGTAAAGGGGGTATAGTGGGGAAATCTCAGAAACACTCAGAAGGGTTATAACTTTCTCAAGGTCACATGGCTTGTGGGAAGGAGAAGCAGAACTTGAAATCAGGCCTCCTGCTTCTTAGTCCGGTGCTTCCTCCAGGGCTCTCTTCTGGTCTTAGGAACTTGCTATTGAAGCTGGGATACCTTCAAGAGGATAGTCTGACAGCATTTAGGATGGCACTTGTGGAAGTTTTGAGAGCATTAGGAAACTTTGTGTAGAGAGGCCTGGTGGGAACTGATCACAGCTTTGCTACTTGTGGACCAGCAGCACCTGGGAACTCGTTACAGACTCAGACTCCCTGGCTCCATCTTGGAGCTCCTGAGTCAGAATCTGCAAGATCTCTAGATGAGGCGCATGCGCAATAAAGCTTGGGAAGTGTGGGTAAACTATGCCTCAAAAGGAAGTGCTTGCAATTGAATTGCTAAGACTCGGGAGATGCAATATACATAGTACAGTCAGAAGTCAAAAATCATGGGGAGGTTGAATAGTATTAAAGGGAAATATTAAGATGTTACTGTTATGCCCTTTGGCTAGGAGATCCAGGGATACCCAAGTCTTGACCAGCCATTTCTCCTCACTGCAAATTTTCAGAGGGAGATGTATGCTTAAAGGAGGAAAAACGAAGCAAAGTAAACCCTAAGAAATGGAGTGAGCATGTTCCAAGTCAATATTCCTTATTTTTGCATTTTCTCATTTAATATTACCCCAACAACCCTGCAATATAGGTGCTATTATTTCATTTTCCATTTGAGGTATATCATCATTATCATCACCACCACTAATCCTGTATAGCTTGTATACTGTTCTGAGCCCTTTATACACATAACTGACTTAATCCTTACAATAAGTTTATGAAGCAGCTCCATCCTCCAGATGGGAAGACTGATGCATAGAGAATTTCAGGAACTTGGCCAAGGTCACACAGTGACAAGTGGTACAGCTGGGATTCAAGCCCAGTCAATCAGGCTTCAGAGTGCATGCTTGTAATCCCTACGCCACACCCGCTTGCTGGGCAGAATGGCAATTTCCCCAAGATCGCATGGCTAACAAGTGGCAGAGACAAGGTTTCTATTCCACATAGCCTCACTCCAGACCTGTGCTCTTTACAGCAGTGTTCTCAAGCAGGGTGAGAGTTCTTGGAATCCATCCTAGACTTCCTAAATCTGATTCTCTGGACATGTAATTCTTTTTAAACTTCAGAGGTGATTCTATTGCCCAGCTGTGTCCAAGCAGCATGGGACTACACTACTCTGTCTCTTTACTTAGTTAGATATGTTAGTAGTTTTTCTGGACTGTTAGTTCCTTAAAGACATGTTTGGTGTTTTATTTAGCTCTATGTCACCAGCACTCAGTTCAGGACTTGCCTCATAGTAGATTCTCTATAAAGTTTGTGGTTAGAACTGAACTGATTACTGCCGAAGGGCCCAGTGCTCTAGGGCGATGGTTTTCAAACATTAACATGCATCAGCATCGCTTGGAAAATTTGTTAACATGCTGATTACTGGGCCCCACCTCCAGAGTTTCTGATTCTATAGGGCTTAAGAATTTGCATTTCTGACAAGTTTCCAGGAGATGCTGATGCTGCTGGTGTGGGCACTGTGCTTTGAGAAGCCCTGGTCCAGGAGAACTTGAGAGAGGAGGACAGATTAGGCTGGGCCTTGAGGGATTGACAGGGAACACAGACAAGGGAGGAACACTATCATTATACTGTTTAAAGTTCACGTTTGAAGAGATGATTCACTATACCCTTTTATGAGTACATGACCCCATGAATTAAGTATGAGAAAATGTGGCATCTGATATCATTTGCACTGAGCCAATTGTGCCTTTAATTTCACCTTATTCAGTAATGTGGAAAAGTGCAGATGTAGACTTCAGATATCATCAACTAATTGGGGATGCATGGTCAATCTTTACATTTTGCAAAAATGTGCCATTGTTAGAAATTCATCATTACAGGGTAGAGTGGATTTATTTGGTATTGATATGAATATAAAACATTTCATTAAGTTATATTTGGTTTAGAAATCAAGAAAGGAAATTGCATTTAAAATAGAAATGGACAAAATGGATAAGCAAAGATAGGCTACAGAGTGCATGCTTGTAATCCTATGGTATTATTATTTGTTCTTACTGTAGGAAGCTAGGAAGCAAAGCAGAGTGGAGACAGCTGGTCACTGAGGCCAATAGCCTATGCACAGACCAAACGAGCATATGATCTAGGAGTACTTAGATCCCTTTGATTTTCTTTGGTTAACCATTTTATTCCAGCAAAAGAGATAGGAGGTGGGGCAAGAGATGTTTCTCTTGTCTACACCATCATTTCTTCACCCCAATCAGATTCTTCTGGGAATCACATCCTGAGAAGAACATACATAAACTGGAGTGACCCAGAGGATGGTGGCTAGGTTGGTAGGGGACCTTGAAAATGGTATGCAAGAAGAAATGAGGAGTTCCTCTTAGAGAAGAAAGCCTAGGGTTAGGTGTATGATTGCTGGCCCCTCACAGTGTCAACCTTCATATCTTCTCTTGAAACTCTAAGCATGCTTGGTGTGCTGCTGTTTAACAGATCACACTGCAATCTACGAATTTGCTTACTTACCTCTCTCCCCTGTCCCACCATGAGTTCCTGAAGGGACAGGACTAGGGTATCATTCGCCCCTAAGTCTCTAGCATCACACATAATTCCTTGAAGAGTGTGAGACCTCAGCAAATGTTCATTGACTTTAATTCAAATATTGGAATAATGGGAAGAGGGGGTGCATTTGGTCTGTGTGAACCCAGATGACAGAGCTGGATCAGAGAGAATATGAAGAGGGAAATGTATTGTGACCTATTCTGTTTTTGCATCTAGATTTATACATGAGTAATAATGGTACCCGTGGAGAGTAAATGAGATAATTTTGTAACATGCTTGCACGTTGCCTGGGACATAGCAAATACTCAAAGTTTTCTATTGTTATTACGGTTATCCCATGGGTTATCCCATAGTCTAAGTGGCAAGTTTCATGGATGTTATGACTTTGGTCTGAATCTCCATTCCTCCCTCTTTCCCTTCTCTTCTCCTTTCTTCTCTTTCTTCTTTCAATTATGATTCATTCTATCTTTCTCTTCATCTATCCACTTATTTATTCAACCACCTGTCCATCCACTCATCCTCTCATCTACCCTTCCACCCACTCACACGTATATTTACTTTCTTACTCAGCCCACCCATTCGGTTTTAACTGGGTGGCTGTGGTGCCGTGGGAAGTGCCTGGACACTGTCACACGCATGCCTTATCAGTTGAATCCTTGGACGTGTCAGCTATCACACACAGCGGGGACACTGATGTTGGTGTTCAGCGTGGCTGAGAGGTAGACTGAGGGCCCCGTCCAAGTGACTTCTCATGGCGTTCCTGAAAGCCATTGAGGTCTGCAGTCCCCATCAAGGCACTCCGGGAAGCCACTCAAAGCAGCGGTATCTGAGCTGTGATACACACATTTACCGTTTACAATTATATGGTATTATTCATCACAGTAATATTTTATTTAAAGAAACCAATGAAGCAGATGGAGACTGCTGAAGATTTGACTATTTTAGCCGGCATGTTTGTTTAGCAACTGGCACAATAATAGAGATGCAGAAGAGAAGATGAGATGGGAAACACAAATTATTTTAATTTTCTTGAAGAGGGGAACTGAGATCACAGTTTTGACCTTCACAAACATTAAAATAATCTGGATTCTAGGAATTTCAAGATGATCATGAGATGCTTGGCAGAACAGGAAAAAATTAGGCTGTGGCTTTTATATTTGACTCCCTCATGCGGCTGAATTAATTGAAGTGCAATATCTAGAGAAAGAGTGATCCTGACAATGTAGTAGAAAGAACATGGGTTTGTTGTTGATCAGATCAAGGATTTCTGTTCTTCCACCTACCAGCTGTGTGTCCTTGGGCAAGTCATTTAACCTTTCTGAACTTCAGTTTCCATTTAGGTGAATGGGAGATAATAATACCATTACATTATTCAAGGATTCAAATGAAATAATGGTGATAAAGCGGCTGGCAGAATGGCAGATGCAGCTCAATACATACTGGCTCCATACTTGTTCCAACATTGCATACTGATCAGCTCATAACTGGAATATTCTGTTCCCTTCTGCACAAAGCTACAACAGTTTAGCATGTGCCCTAAAGAGTGATCAGGATGATGAGAGATTTGAATCCATGTCCTGCGTCCAGTTGAAAGCAGATAAATGTCTAATCTGATGAGGAGAAACTTGGGGGAGACAATATTGGGGTCTCCAACTATTGAAACATGTTTGGGAAAGAGGGTGTAGACTTACTGTAGATGTTTCTGCAAGAGACAGATGAATGAAAGCTACAGGCAGATACATTTCAGCTCAAATATGGAAAAAATACCGTAAGAAGAAAACAGCTCCTAGTAGTGGCACCACTGAAGGGAAGGGAAAAGGCTGCCTGGAAGAAGTGATGAGTGATCCAGTGCAGGGGTGTCCCAGGCATCCTGGGGACATTGGTAGTGAGGGATACTCCAGGCAGAGGGATATGAGATGTGAAGGCCTGGTGGGGTGATACAGTACCACGTGTCCGGGGAGCCATGCACTGCCAGCCAACTCTGGAATGTGGATTAGGCAGGGTTGAGGCAAGTGGTGGAATGTGACAGGTCTTTAGGGATCATGAATCCCTGAATTTAGCAATTTTTCTGAGACAATGGAAGGTTTTCAGCTGGAGAACGATACGAGCAGATTTATTTATCACAATAGAAAAAAACCCCAATGACAAACAGGACAGCACGACATTCGCTTCCAGCTCTACCGTTCCGTGCGTGATCCTGCGCAAGTCGTCGAGGTCTCCAAGACACAAATGTAAAATGGAGCTAATAATCTTGCCTTGCTTTTTTGTTTGTTTTTTTTTCTTTTTTTGTTCCGGGGGAAATCTAAAGCACTGAATGCATCACGGATATGGAAATACATGAGAAAATTGCACAGTGTCCTGCCAAGTTAAAGGGCTGTTGTTTTATTGCTATTTGCACCTAGTTCTGATGAATATGGGACAAAGCCTTGAGAATATGTCTTCTCTTGGGATCTTGGTCCCTTTTCTCTTTCTCTCTCTCTTTTTTTGCTTTGATTGTGCTCAAACAAACCATAGAAATGCCATGCTTCTTTCTCCATCTCATTACATAGATCCCAGGGGGACCAAACTTTCTGGCCCCTCTCACGGTCTCTGTCCACCCCACCTGTGCAGCTGGATGTTGGGACCTGAGCTGTATAAATTGCAAAGTGCTGTCACACAGGAGGCTGCTGTATCCGTATCTCATATCTCCATTAGAGCATCAATCTCATGGTGTTAGAATAAGAGGCCTGAGAAAGATCACAGTGCACTATGGTTCCTAAATCTTCCATTTACACTTTGGGAATCACATTCCTGACACCCAAGCCTATTGCAAAGATCAAATGAGATATAGTAAAGTGCCTGGAACATAGTAGATACAATAAAAAACAAAACAAACAAAAAATAACAACTATAGGAAGCAGTAAACCTTTAATGGGGTACACATTAATGTTAATATATATTTCAAATATGTGTATGTGTAGTACATAGCCAGGTACTTTTGTTGTTTGAATTAGAAATGAAAGCAAGAAAAAAGCAGGACTGGATGAAACGGTGTGAACATTGATGTTTCTTCAGCACCGAGACAAGACACAAACACTGCATTAGAATGTTCTCCAGCCCAGAGTACAATTATGTTTAGGCCAAGCTACGGAAGTATTTTGGAAGCACAACCTCTGTGGAGGCATGGAGGAGGGCCCTGCCACGCAAGGAACATCGACACAGCCTCCAGTCATGGACCGTGGATTCTGGGTCAGGGCTTTAGTTTTTGATGACTCTTTTCAGCTCAGCCACCTTGTTGAGCTTTTGATTGCTTTATTTTCTTGGAAAGCTGCTGTAGTCTATTTTCTCTATTGGCTCCCCTCGTGGCATGGTGTAAATTCAAGGCCAGAGCCTGCTCTCCCCCTCCAGGGGCCTGTATTTGAAGATGGAGTCTGAGATCCATCCCACTTGTCCACGGAATGCCTCCCTATCTCCCTGGAAGGCGCCTGGGTGGGCCTGCCAGAGGCAGAGGTCCAGCCCTGGTGACTGTGACTGAGCTCTCCGGGCTCAGATTACGAGTGGCTGTGAGGTGGAACAGGGGCCATCCTTAGGAGGGGTGCTGACTGCCTGCTTCCTCAAGGGGACTTTCAGGGTATCCCCAACTTCAGCTCATAGAAATGGATTTTTGCGGATCCCTAACATCGACTTGTATAAATTCTTACCATTTCTGGAAGCATTTCCCTTACAGCACTTGGATTTTGATAAAATTTATAAGAGGTCGCAGTGTTCTCTTCAATATTTTATAGTAACAGTAGTTTGTAGTAGACATGGTTTTGGTAGTTAAAATTAGACCAACACTAGAGTTTGAGTCTGGAATCTACTTTTTAGCTTATGATTCTGGGGAATTCTCTTAAACTCTTCATGCCTCAGTTTCCACATTTTAGAGACGGGAATGATAACACCAACTTTCCAGAGTTATGACTTGTGACAGAGAATGCAACTTGCCTGAAACCCAACCCAATTTCCATGTCATATTTCCAAATGGCATTCAAAGTATCTGCCAAGCAATTTAACTACAAATACTCTCCCAAATACATTAAGTATAGAATATATTCACAGCGTACAACAAACTGTTAAAACATTTCTTTCTCCATCATTCTATTTCTCAGTATTTTCACTCCTCACCATTTCACCAAGATTTTCTCCTTCTGGGTACAATTGTGCCCAGCCTCTCATAAAAAGCAGCCCGTGCAAGCTCTCTGGCATTGCTCTCTTCCTGTTTCTATCTTCGCTGGCTGCGCCCAAAAAAGGAGGGCCCTGGAGCTAACACCATAAACTAGAATCCTCCCACCTTAGAGGAGGGGATGGGAGACAGAGGGGCTGGAAGGGGTGGGGGAAGAACCACACTTACCGCCTGAGTAACTGAACGGAGAGTGAGGAATTGGCTACCGGAGCCCAGAGCTGGGAATGAAGGGCGGAGGAGTACCATGTTCTAAGGGAAGTGTTCGGTAGCCACACGTCCCAGCCCTGACCTCCTCCCCAACTCATCTTGCAAGCTGCTTGAAAAGAAGATTAGGGAGACAGGGAGAAATCCTTCAACGGTGTCATTAGGCTAGTCCATGTACAGGGTGAAAGAATCATCTGACAAGACTGGGGGTGTGGGCAGAGGGGGAGACAGGTTTCCCATTCCCTAGCCGGCTGTCTGTTTCTGAGTGAATCCACCGGTGGACGGCAGGCCTGTCTGAGCAGGGGTGCAGGCAGCTGGAGAGAGATGCCAGCACAGAGAAGGGGTAGCAGGTGGGCAGCCTGCATTCCCAGCGTGTGCAATGGCAACGGGGGTGGTAAGTTCCTGAGAGTCAAGGGTCCGCCATGGAAAGTAGCCAATCTAGAGCCCTCTAGGATGCCTTGTCCGAGAGGACTGACTGGCAGGGGTGAGAACTCTGGCTGAAAAGGGCCATGGGTGGACCACATTGGATGGGAGCTGAGGCAGGAGGGCAGGTCGGCAGGAGGTTGGCCAAGGCGTGGGCTCCCTCCCTCATCAGACAGCTACCCCTGCCAGACCTCTGGGCCAGTGTTTGGACACTGGCCATCCAGAAGGCACTGTGCTTAGCTTGAGAGGCTCACAACAGAACCCAGACATGGAAGAAAAACTTGTTTCCTCCCACCTTCCATTGCCTGCTCTAAGTTATAGGCATGCTTACCTCCCTCCCTGCCAACATGACAAGTTGCTTAGGCCGCAGCATGCCAAGCCTTTGTGGGGAGAGGATGAGCTTGAGAGTTAAACAGGATATGAGATTGAAGTTCCAAATGAGGCTTGGCATTTTTAGACCCAAAAGAGACCCAAAAAGTATGGAATACGCCTCGGATGTCATTAAGTGGTGAGAAGGGGAGATCTGACAACATGGTGGAAGGTGGTGATTAGAGAAAAAATAAAACCTGTTTGTATTTGTGCCCTGCTGAGCTCAGGCTGCTCAATAGGCCAGTTACATTTGATGAATTTTCTTTTATCTCTGATGCAACAATATAGATGAAAATGTTCTGTAAACTGGAATGTACTATACAAATATTAGTTATGATTAATAATCATTATAAAAAGGAATAGCAAAATAACATGACAGTTTTCTTCATTTTCTCAATATTATTGTAGAAATCCAAGGCATAATTCCTGATCTGAAGGGAGACAAAATTAAGCAGTGGTTCAAGATACCTGGCACATGCCCCGGGGCAGCAGGACAAGCACGCTCTCTGACGCCAGAGCAGTTTGGCTCAGGGTGCTGGCAGGGCAGGGGTATCTAATCCCACATCTTCCTCCAAAGCATCACCACTTCTTGCAGACATTCAAGACCCTTTGAAGATTTCTCTTTCTTTTGTCTCTTACCTCTAAGCCATAGCTACATTTTGTAGTTCTACTTCTGAAATGCTTCCACTACCAATCCTCTCTCTCCACATTTACTTACATAATACAAGCCACCCGGGGAGCGCCAGGTGCAGAATATACCGCATGCCATCCACCCCTCACAGCAGCCTCGTGAGCCGGACATGATACAGACCAGAAGACTGAGACTCAGAGATGGGAAATCACTTATCCAAGCTCAGGTGGCTTGGATAGTAGGTGACAGGTGGCAGAGGGAATCTTGACTTGAGAGCCTTCCCTGAGCCTGAGAGGTCCCCAGTGTGAATTCTCTCCATTGCCTCCGCATCCTCTGCTCTGTGGTCGGAGTGCTCTTTCCAAGTCTGGGGGTGCTAGTGTCCTCATTAAAACCCTGCAAGGGCTTCTTAACACCCTTAGACAAATTCCATGCCCTCAGCTTGGTGGGCATGCCTTCCGTGAACCGACATCGACCTCTGTCAGGTGTCATACTCCACAGAGCACCTGGACCACATGATAGTCTCTTCATACCTCTGCTTATGTTTTTCCAGCTTGTCTTTTCTGCTTTGGACATGATGGTCCATCTCTGTCCTTCTCTGAGCACTAGAGAGCACTAGAGAAGACCGTCTAAGCACTGGCTCATGTGCACAGGCCCCTGCAGGGCTCCTGCTAGAGGCGGTTATGTGTGATGGCCAAAGCAGAGCGTCAGACCCGGGTTCAGTCTCTTACCAGCTATATGAACTAGAAGGATTTATTTAACCTTTGTGAGTTCTGGTTTCCTCATCTGTAAAGAACAGTGATTATGAGATACATATGCAAGAATGGACGCAGCTGATGCATGCAAAGGGTGTAGCATAGTGCTCAGATCATTCTAAGCCCTTCATTCATTCCTTCAACATATATGAAGCATATGGTGTGCCAGGGCTATGCAAGGTTCTTGGGATACAGTGATGAACGAACCACATCTAGTCCCTGTCTTCATGCAGTTTACAGTTTCGTTGGTGAGACAGACATTAACAAAACAAACAAACATGTCATCACTCAGGCTGCCTTCCCAGAGCTTTCCCTGAGACGTGGCGGGTGGTTTGAGGATACACTGTCTTTCGTAGCAGACAGCCCTGGGAGGCATGCACTTCACAAGTGAGGAAACCAAGGCCAGGAGCAATCAAGAGGTTAGGGTTAGCCTAATCTCATCAGGATTAGCCAGACAATAAGGAGTGGAGACAAACCTGGAATCAGATTCATTTAAATTCGAACACTAAATTCTTTAATGTGCCAACCCGCCTGTACTACGGATGAGAATATGGGCTACTCTTAAAGAATCTTTCTAATCTCTTACCCTCAAATGATTAGATGACTAAATGGATGAGTGATAAAACATTAACTCTGTTAAAGTATCAAAGAAGACCTCACAGGCTAGCAAAGGAGCGTCTTACTTTATCTTAAGTGGAAATATCCAGAGTCGCAGAGACCCTTCCCAGATCCCTCAGAGGTGGGAGGAAGATACAGGCCAGCCAAAACCCAAGTATCTAGGGGTGTTTGTAAGTGTCTTCAGAATATATGGACACATATTTTGTTTTTTGTGAGTTGGTACCTAAGGAGTCAAAAACAAAGACGTGGCTTTGTCTCCCTCCCCACCTTCCAGTCCTCACCTAACCAAAGCGATACTACTGTTATCGGTTTCATATTTTGGGGACCATGAAATATTTCTTTACAAATAAGGATTCTGTGCTTTGAAAAAATAGTTGGAAACCACAGTTCTAAGCAATCAGCTGCCAAGAGGTAGCCCCGGAAGATGCCGAGATCTCCAGGGCAGGAGAGGGCGGGGCTGCTGACAGCACTGTTTACCTGCCCGCCACTGTCGCTCTCCCGACTCCCAACCTGCTCACTCGAGTACATGCCTGGCCTATGTTTGGGGAGTGTTTTGGAGCTTACAAAGTGTTTTCACACACATTATTTCAGCTGACCCCAACAGTGACTCCTGAGAAACACACAGAAGTGGTGCCCTCTCAGAGGAATCTGAGGCTAGAAATAGTGAGTAGCCACAAAGGGGCAAAGCCTGGGCTTGGACACCCTTGTCCTTCTCTCTGATCATTGTGCCAGTCCCCTGTGGGTCTCTCTGCTGTAGAGTTCTTTAGAAGGAACCTCAGCGAGCTGTTGCCTGGTCTAGGTGGGGTGCGCCCTCCTTCCAGAAGCATGTGTCTTGCTGGGAGATGGGGTCCTGGAGGGAGAAGAGGGTCACAGACTGTGGGGTTTAGGGCATTGCATCTCAGAGATATAACCCCGTATTTTCAAAAAGTCTTGCATCTCTGCTTGACAAAGTAACTTTGAGTGGGGAAAGGAGGGTCTAACCCATTGAGGAACATGGCATCTCTTGGGAACTGTTCTGTCCAGACAACCTGGCCTTTGTTACATCTGTGTTTCTGCAAGAACTCAATCCACCAATGTCCTCTGAACACAATATAGACAGGACAGTAGCACAGAAAGAACACTGTGTGGGAGTCAGGGTACTTGGTTCCCAGGGTGCCCCTACCATTGAATGTTTGCTATTCTTGGGCAGGACGTATTCCTTCCCAGAGTCCTTTTGTTATTTATAACAGAAGTGTCTTCCCTGACAGTTTATGGTTCCAACAGGCTCCTGCCTTCCTTTTAATCTGCTTCTCTTGGCTGGGATTTCTAGACTCAAGTCTTTTTGATCAAATATGTTTTTCCGAGCTAGATATGAGCTGGCCTCTCCTGGTCCTTGACTGTGTAGGCCTGAGCCTAGACCTGAACTCAGTCTTATGTCACAGAGATACCTGATGTGGGCCCTGGGAAGGCCAGCAGCATAATTCTCTGTATATCCATTGGGCTCCTCTGTCCCTTGCTCCTGAGCTAATGGGAAGGCCTGTGACCTCCCCATCCAGAAGGTGACCACCACTCCACACTGCCCAGACCATTTCTTACATGCACAATCAAACAGCTACTGTAAATCACCTCAACCGTGTCTGTGTCTCTCACTCTCTTTCTCATTTTCTCATGGGGGCTTGGCACTGAGCTCAGAGCAATGACTAACTTTGGGGTCCAGATTCCTGCTGCTAGGAGGCTAATTAAAATTACAGGGCCTGAGGTGGCTTTGCTTTCCCTGCTGGATGGAAGAAGGGTCTAAATGCAACCAGCGCAGCCTCCCTTCCACTCCTGCCCAGGTTTCCCTGGCCTGGAAGGTAGCTTTTGATGAAGAGAAAGGGGTAACAGGGCAAACAGATTAAGTTAAGAAGAGGAGAGAGAGAGAGAGAGAGAGAGAGAGAGAGAAAATAAAGACAATGTGACCAATGTAGAGAGAAGACATGCTCGGTCGGTAGAGTCCACACTGCGGCAACATCACTTAGAAAATCACCCGACCTTGAAGAGCAAGAGCCTGAAAATTGTTCATGCCATTTGACCCAATAATTCCACTTTCATGAATCTGTCCTAAGGACCTGATCAGAAATGCAAATAAAGCTTTATGCACAAGCATGTTTATGATGGGGCTGCTTATTACAGTAATGGATATTGGAAATAATCTAAATGTCTACTCTGGGACTGGTTATACAAACTGTGACTCATCTGTATAGAACGTAACATTCGATGGCAATTTAAGATGATGTTTATGAAGGCATTTTCATGGCATGGTTAAATGCTTATAATGTAATGTTAAGCAAAATCAAGCAGAACAAATTTTAGAAAAAAAGTTAACAATAATATTATATAAAGACAAAAAAAAATGCTTAAGAAATATCCTGGAAGGAAATATATCAACATGCTAACAGTAGTTGAATTCTTAGATAGGATGAAATTTGCTTGAATTCTTCAATTTTTTAATAATCATCATGTAATTTTTTTATAATTAAAAAAGAGGATAAAATAAAAAAGAACTAAAGAGGTACTTTCTCCCTTGAAATTATGAATGCTCTGGATGGACCTCTGTTGGGCCCAGGAGTCTGTAAGTTCGTCCTAAAGGCAGCAGGCTTTTGGCTCTAGCAACAGCCAAACCAGAAGAGCCCTGTATTTAAAGTCTGGATAAAGGTGCCATCTGGCAGCAGGTGACCATCTGAAAGCTACAAAATCACATTCTCCAGGAAGCCTTTCCTGGCTCAAGTCAGGAACCCCTTTTTTGTTCCCAGGTCCCCCACATGGACCTTCTGTGTTTTACCACTTAAAGGATTCTGTGGCATTTTACGTATGGGAGAGACCTTAGAGATCATTTAGCTCACACGTTAATTCTTTCATTCGTGTATTCACTCATTTATACTAAATAACGTTTCTTGGGCTCTATGTGAGGCACTGAGGATTCACATGACATGCTCTGTACCCCGGAGCCTCTCACGGTGCAGTGGTGGGGACAGGATGGCCAGCACAGAGGAGGAGGCAGGTAATGGTGATGCAGCATGGGAGAGTTTTGTTCATCCTCTGCAGCATGTGGTCAGTGCCTACTGAATATTCACTTAACGGCGGATGAACTGTGCTCTGACGAGGGTCACGCAGGGTGCTGTGTGATACTGAGGGGAAGACACTCAATACAGTTCAGGAATGTTCAAGAAATGACTCCTGAAGGGGTGCTCCGTTTTACTGATGGGGTCCACGTGTTAATATCATGTAACTTGATCAGAGTCCACGTGCCTTGGTGACAGGGCTGAGATGTGAATCCAGGTTTTAGGGCTCTTAGCTCCTCCAACTACGCACAAGTCTGGAGACACGCCAAGGACTCAGCCAAGGTGTCCCCTCATCTGGGCAGGCTTCTGTGGCTCTTTCCATCCCTACTTTTCCCCCGTTGGAGATGATCAACAGAGACTTTGGAGTGAGGGACGTAGCCAGCCAGACGTGACCCTGCAGGGAGGGAGCCAGGGGAATAAATGCCCAGATTTCAGTTAGCTGCCCCCCTCCACCCTCCTGACGGAGTTTCCCGTTGCCCAAACCCAAGCAGAGGCCAGAGGTTGCGGGAGCGCTGTTGGTGGGCTCAGGGAGCGCAGGCTGTTCAGACAGAGCGCAGAGAGGAGAAGGCTGGCAAGAGCGCCTGGCGGGGCCCAGGGGAAAGATCTGGCACGAGCCCCGAGTCCAGCCTGGCCCTGGAATTCTCGGTGTGCTTGAACCAGTGAATTTCCTCTTTTCCTAAATCAGCTGGGCTGGCTTTTCTGCCGTTGGCAGTCAATTGAATCTTTACTGACGCCGTGGCTTAACTGAACTTCAGTTTCTTCCCTCATACTTTTTAAATATGTTTTTCTTTTATTGTGGTAAAACATATGTAACATAAAATGTGCCATATAAACCCTTTTTAAGTGTATAATTCAGTGCTAGTAATTACATCCACAATATTGTGTAGCTCTCACAACTATTTCCCAAATTCTTTCATCACCCCGAACAAAAGCTCGGAACCCATTAAACAATAATTTCTCATTTCTCCCTCCTCCTGGCCTATGGTAACCTCTAATCTACCTTCCGTCTTTATAAATTTACCTAACCTAGATATTTCATGTAAGTGGAATCATACAATATTGGAACTTTCGTTTCTGGCTTATTTCATTTAGCTTGCTGTTTTCAATGTTCATTCATAGCACAGCATGTATCAGAATTTCATCCTTTTTATGGCTGAATAATATTCCATTCGTGTGTGTGTGTGTGTGTGTGTGTGTGTGTGTGTGTGAGTGTGTGTGTGTGAAAGAGAGAGAGAGGGGGAGAACTATCTCACAATTTGTTTATCTATTCATTTGTTGATAGACACTTGGGTCGTTTCCATCTTCTGGCTGTTCTGAATAGTGCTATTATGAACTCATCCTCTGTATTTTAAGTGCCTACCACTAGACAAGGTCCTAAGGAGGGAAGGAGCTGCTGATAACAAAATGCTTGGCGTCCTGTGGCGGGAGCTCGCAAGTGGGGTCAGAGCCGGTGCCACTGTGTGTCGGGTTGTGCTGCCCACTCGGGGGCCAGACT
>CAUYSK010003854.1:0-18748 GCA_963575035.1 Avahi laniger | reverse complement strand
CCTGTAGTCCCAGCTACTTGGGAGGCTGAGACAGTAGGATTGCCTGAGCCCAGGAGTTTGAGGTTGCTGTGAGCTAGGCTGACGCCACGGCACTCGCCCCAGGCAAGAGAGTGAGACTCTGTCTCAAAAAAAAATAAAAAATAAAAAATAAAAAAATAAAAAAAAAAAATAGAAAGAAATTAATTGGACAGCTAAAAATATATAGAAAAAAATTAGCCGGGCATAGTGGCGCATGCCTGTAGTCCCAGCTACTCGGGAGGCTGAGGCAGTAGGATTGCTTGAGCCCAGGAGTCTGAGGTTGCTGTGAGCTAGGCTGATGCCACAGCACTCACTCTAGCCAGGGCAACAAAGTAAGACTCTGTCTCAAAAAAAAAAAAAAAAAAAAAGGCTCTGTTCTTATGTGTCCTAAGAGAGGAGAATGAAAAATAGCCTTTGCTTCAAATTCTCCATGTAAATCTTCCATTTGTTGGTCACCTGTGAAGCACTAGATCTGTGTTTGTTACCTCAGGAAATACCCATAGATATAGGTAGATATTTGTAGCTGTCTGTACACAGACGTGGAAATCTTAAGTTTAAGATTTGCTACGAAAGCATTACTGAATATATTATAGATGGCCAAGTTTGTGCTTTTTAAAATCAGAATTATGTTCATTATAGTGTCAGTTTTGTTATTACCCTCGGATATGGATTTTATACTTTTGGAGAAGTAGTAAAGTGCTTTAGAGAACTGACTCTGCAGTTTTACGCAGCTGTTAGAATCACAGAAATGATGACCCTGGTGATATGTGCTTGTGACTATTTTCTGTTTTAAATTTCACAGCGCTGGGATATGAAGCTCCGTCATCTTGGACTGAGTAAAAGTGATTCTAGCATTAGTGATTCCACTCAGAGTCAGAAGTCTGGCAGGAACTCTAACCCCCGGCAAGCACGCAACTAAATCCTGAAATGCAAAAAGTGACATCAGTGAACTTCCTGTTAAGACTTGCGTTGCTGGACTAGCAAAGGAGAATTGCACTATTGCACATCATATTCTATTGTTTACTACAAAAATCATGTGGTAACTGATATTACTTTTATTTTCTCTTTTGTTTTCTGCTTTACTCTCCCATCCCCCCACCACCTTTTTAATGGACTGGGGGCAGAACCTTAAATATATGCTTTCTGTTTCACTAATCATAGGAAAACTGTTCTTTTGCATTAATAATAAATTAAACATGTTGATACTAAGGTCTCTTTGTTGGAGTCCCCAGATGTTAATTTACTATTTTGCACCCAGATAGGGAATGCAATATTGGATGCAAAGAGAGATTTCTGGTATCCACAGAAAGCTAGATATGCTGTAAAATATACTCTGCTGATCTAATTACAGGCTCATTTTCCTATGCCTCTTGGACATTCTTCTCACTCTTAGAAAGTTCTAAATGTTTATAAAGGTAAAATGGCAGTTTGAAATCAAATGCCATATAGGCAAAGCAATCAAGCACCAGGAAGCATTTATGAGGAAATGACATACAAGATGAATTATTTTTGAGATTGGCAGGAAGCAAAATAAATAGTGTTAGGAGCTGGGGAAAGAACATTTTGCCTGATTGAGAAGTGCAACTGAAACCAGTAGCCGCTGGGGTATTCACAGTAGCATTCTTCTTTTGGTAATACATTTGATTTGTTCATGAATATATTAATCCACATTTAGGAAGAGAATTATAACCAGACATCTGCTGTTATCACCATAGTTCTGTTCAATTTGCTTCCTTTTAAATAAACCCATTGGTGGAAGTCTTTTTTTCATCTTCTTTAAAAAAAAAAATCAGACTTGCTGCATTGACCAGGAAAAGAAAGTTATATATGCACGTGTACCTGGGAGTTATTTTTAAAAAGTACCTAGCTCTATGAAATGCTAGATTACAGGATGATGAAATGTGCAAGTTTTCTTGTGTGTGTGTGTGTGTGTGTGTGTGTGTATGTATGTCTGTGTACCTGTGTGTGTGTGCACTCACACCCACGCTGGACTAAGTTACAGGCCTGCCACTGGCCTGCACTTTATCATTTGGATTTGTCCTGTTTAATGCTCAGTAAAAAATATCTAATAAAAGGAATTATGGTTGTTAGGAGAGAGGTTATTTTGACTTTTGAACCAAATGTACATTTCTCATTACCAAAACTGCAGTGAGATCCCCAGAGGACACGGTGAACAAAGGATGTTTTTACAGACGGTCCCCAGCTTACGAAGGCTTGACTTACAATGGTTCAACTTAATGATTTGTTTGACTTAACGATGGGTTTATCAGGACATAACCTTATGCATTTTGACTTACAATGTTTTCAACTTATGATGAGTTCATCTGGACATAACCCCATGGTAAATGGAGGAGCATCTGTACTTTTGGAGGGTTCCTTAGAGCCTGTGCCAGTCACTTGAGAGTCTCAATGCCCTGCAATTTACATGTGTACTATTAGTAGAACCAATTTTTTTTAGGCAGAGTCCTGCTCTGTTACCCCAAATAGAGTGCAGTGGCATTATTGTAGCTCAGTGCAACCTCAGACTCATGGGCTCAAGCAATCTCGCTCTTTGAGCTCAGGCTGATCTGATCTCAAGCAATCCTCCTGCCTCGGCCTCCCAGAGTGCTAGGATTACAGGTGTGAGCCACCACGCCTGGACAGTACAACTAAATTTTTAAGCTATGGTGTGCTGAAAATAAAACACTTATGAAGTAAATGGTGCTGTGTTTCTTTCTGCAAGGACAATCATGCAAGGATGAAATTCACTTCTCAACAAAAGTTTCCTAAAATGGTAAATAATAATTCATCTAAATTTTCTCTTTTAGAAGTGTGAAAACTGATTATACAAAATGCAGTCATTCATGTCATACCCTGTTAAAATGGAGTCAGATGGCCCTGGGAAGGATACCCAGGTCCCTGTTCCAGGAACTGCTTTTGCAATCCAACAGAAAAATCACAGACACCTAGCTAACTTTAAGACTATGTTTTGCCTAGTAACTGCTGCCATTCACCAATCAGAACGCACCAGCTTCTGCAAGACAAGAGCAGCTCCAATGAATTTACTTTCAAGACAGCTTAGGTAACCTTCCTCTTTCCCCCAGTAAAACCGCAGAATTTCCCTTAGTTCTTTGGACACGCTTAAGGCGCAACCCTGGTTTGTATGTCCCGAATTGCAATTCTAATTTTTGTCGTCCAATTTTTGTATGTTATTCCTAAATAAACCCTTGGAGATTGACCTTTATTTAAAACTGACAAAAGTAAGAGAACATCTCACCTTCTGATTGACACCAGAAATTTCCCCAGTCCCAAAAGAAACAGCTCCCACCTTTGCTTATGGGAGGACTGTGAGGTCTTTTGAGCTACGGTCATGTTCAGATAATTTTGCCATCTACCCTTCGGGATATATTCTCAGATGGTTAGGGCAGGGGCATCTTTCTAGGTGTTGCTGTAGTAGCCTTAAAAAGGCAAGTCTGGGTGTCACAGGGTAGTAATGAGGTGCCACCATGGGGAAGACTGCACCGCAGAATCCCCCTCCCTGGTGTGTATGCCTCCAGGACTGAGCCTCCAGAACTAAGAAGTGAAAAGTAGTGCTTCTGCTTTGGCCTGTTTTTCTCCAGCCTTTTCATGTTATAACTCTGGGAAGAAGGGCAAGAATTGACTACAGGAGAGATTTAAAGGAACTGTCATCTCAGATCCACAAAATGTCATCCACTCTCCCAAAGCACAGTAAGCAATTTTAAGCGATGAAATATTTTGATGTGCAATGAAAGCCACAGATGTTTCCAGCCCCTACTGTTTTTGAGGGGTTGGGAGGGGGTATAATTAGTTTCTGTGTAGGAATTTGACACAGTTTATACTTACTAGATATACAATTATGATATTTATAAACAAAAGAGGGCCAGACTCTTAGATTCAGCAGTTTTTTACCACCCTCCATTTTAATGATCTATAGTGGCAACATTTGATCATCTATATGAAGCTTTTGATTTCTAATTTCTAATGGTATAAAGTCCATGAATAAAGTACATTTGATTTTTCAGCTTGATAGGCACAATATCTTTATAATAAACTATGTGCAGACCTTTTTGGGAGGATGGCATGATTTTATCATGATGGTCACGTTTCTAATCAGACTGCAAAACTGTTTCTACTCTGTAGTTGCGGTAGTACAAAGACGTCTCATTAACACTCTCTGTAGGGTTTTCTTGCAGGTACTAACTTAAAACCACTAAGAATTTAATATACACGCATCTTTGTCAGTAACCTTGAGATCTACAAAATTTAAAATTTCTTTAGAAAATTTTGTTCACCTTCAGGATGTTAATTTTTTTAGTCAAAAAATCAGATGCATGCTGAATAGAGTAGCAAAAATTAAAATGTATCAGTCAACTTGAATCCTCTTTTCACAGATACGTGAGTATTTTACTGTCACATCCAGTGTAATCTGATTCGGTGCCATATGTTGCACTGAGCATTGGGGGGTGGGGGTGGGACCAACCCTGTCTCTCCCACATCTGTTATGTATTAAGAAGGCAAATACAAAAGTTACAATCACTGTGAGCAAACAGCAGTACCTATTGGCTCTGCAAGAAATTATTTGCTATTACATTTCAACAAGTAAAATGACGTTAAAAAAATTTCGAGATATTTATTTAGCACTATGAGTTTTAACATATTTTAATACACATAAGCATTCAAGTAGACGGCAACAATGGTAAAGCAGGGATTTCTAATAGTGCGTTACTAAAATCCAGCCTATAAAACTTAAAAATGTGGTTTCCAGCTGCATTAATATTAACACAAACAGGATAGTCATAGCTTTGATAATTATCTGTTTGAGGTAATAACGTCTAACAGTGGCTGGAAGGCTATGCAAAACACTTGCACATGTGTTACTTATTCCTTGAAAGTTTGAAGGTAGATGTTGTTATTCCCATCTTACAGATAAAATTGAGGATTTAGAACTTCAGAGTTATATAAGTAGCAGAACTGGGCCTCACATCCTCTTCCTCTTATTTCCCAAGTTGTGTTTTCCACCATTGCAATTGCTGATAAAAAGTTAATGCATTCTGACATTGTGAAAACAAAAAATAGTGCCAAGCATATAGTGGCTACTAATATCAATATGTATTGCTTACACTGAGGCCTACTGACTGTATATCGGAAAGCCTATGTAATATAGTCCCAACTCTAATCCCAAACACCACCACTTCACCTCTTCAGTTGCTCTCCCCTATGAAATCAAAATTTCAGTGGAGTCATTTCCATACAGAATGGGCAGGTGAATAAAGCAGTTTTTTGGCATTAATAATTTAAAGATATGTGATTCTTAGCAGAAAAATGGTATTTTCCCCTCTAAATTTCTGTTTTCCCTTAAATTTGGAGAACGGTACGAATTAATGGTATTCAACAAGACCTGGAGGAAAGTTGAAATTGTAAGTTGGTGGTTACTACAAATAAAACCATAATGATGACTGTCCTCTAGGAGCTCTCATTTCCCATTTTTAGATTGTTCCCCTTATCCCTCCCACCACCAGAGTCTTTCATAATCTAGAAAGAAAACTATTCTACATGACTGAATTCTCCTTGCTTTTCTTTTATTAAGTATTTTCACTATGACAGGGATTTGCGTGTTCTTGCAAGACAACTAAAGATGTTTTTCTTTGAGTAAAATGCAAACATAATTCACCATGTTTCTCCTTTGGTGGATGTTGAGAATTGTGCCGTGCAGGAGGAGAGGGTGTGCTCACGGAAGTTTGTCCAAAGGGAAAGGAGTTGAGGGTTGTTGAGGCTGACACAGAAATGAAAAAAAAAATGCAGAAAAGAACTTCCCACCATCCACAGGGATGTGAGGGGGTGGCCCCTCAGCTAGTGGGACTGTGGTCACTTCCAAACAGCCACTGCCTCCTCCCCACACACTTAGCGTCATGAAATGGGATTGGTGTTACAATTGTAGGGTTGGATTTGGGAAAGTTTAGGGCATAGGAGTGGGTCAGTTGTGATGTATAAAACTTAGGATAGCTCCAAGATGTTAAAAAGTCTGAAACAGGGAGCAAAGGAATTCTTGTTTATATTGGATGGTAAATAAACCTAATATTTCTACATTGTTTTGGTGATTCTGGAATTATGGCTTCCATGGTGGTATCCCTGTACTAGCACTGAACAGCAGACTTTGACTTGAATAGTTACAATATAACTGTGGGAGGATTTGGCAAAAGAAGAGATCAGTATGAACAAAATCCCTGATGGAAAACTTCATGACCTCTAGCTCAAGTGATACAGCAAAGCGTTATAAAGAACCACGAAGCTCAGAAAATATTATACCCACAAAGACCGCATTGTCCTGTCTGCACACATTCATCTCTTTCCCTCCTGGCCATTCTCACCTCTTTGATTTCTCTCCATATTGCCTGGATAATTAAATCAAACACATGCCTACAGTAAGTGTTTTCAGAGTTTCTAGAAGATCAAGCATGAAGCAAACAGAAGAAATTATCTGATATTCTTTAAGTGCATTGATCAATAACCATGAAGCTCACTCCATTTCTTTCAGATCACCAGCTCAGGCAGTCTTGTCCTGAGCTCCTGTTGCCTCCTCAATACCTGGAACTACAGCTGCCCACACTCCTTTTTCCCTAAGGATAGCACTTTGAGACATTCAGTCACTCAAAATGCCTTCTTCACACACCTTGAAAAGAGCTTTGGAGTTAGGACACCTGGATTCAAATTCTGGCTTTGCAATTCTCTGGCTGTTTAACATTCTCTTCGAGTTTCAAGATCAGGAAAGATGAGCTGGGCAGTGTGGGGCAATGCCCGAAGCATGGTCTGTGCTTAATAAGAATCAGAGTCATTCCACCTTTTACTCCTGAATATTCTCTGTGAGGTACACAGTTCTCAAACAGGGTTGTAGCGAGTGCTCAACAAACCTGGAAGAAAAAGTGGCTTCCAAGAGATCCTGCCTGCTGTGTTCTCTCTCCTCCATCTTTAAGATGCCACACTCAAAAAAATCCTCTCAATTCATCCTCAAGTTGAAGACTGAAATTCTTTTCCTTTCCCTCCAGCAAGGCAGGTGTGCTTAGAAAGTAACATAATTAGGAGATTGGATGAATACAAATTCGATTTAAAAAAAGAAAAGATTCTGGAAAAGTGACAGTACTCAATTCTACAAATATATCACCGATTAAAATTTATGTTTTATTTCAAATATTAAGATTTATTTTGGAAACCAAAGAACCAAGAGACTTCTCCAGCCATTTTTGTTTTTAAATTATTGTTATTTAAGGCTAATCAAATAAAGCAGTGGGAGTGGAGAAGGAACAAAGAAATCTGTAACTGGTTGTGCTCAATTAGTTGTAAACACCACTGCACTGTGACCAGCCTCCAACCACTTTTAAATACAGAAGATGGAAGTTTAATACCTTCATGCTACTTATTTCTACAGAGATGTCAACTTTAACATTAATTCATTTAATCCTTGAACTTTTAAATGGAATCAGGTTTTTATACTTCGATTTATCCATTATAAGTAACAGATTATTTCACATAAAAGAGAAAGCAAGTAAAACAATTTTCTCTGAATGTGTAAAAATTTGGATCCGCAAAAAGGTTATTGTTCGTAGTTTAGGTCTACGAGGAGAGACCACTTGGGAGGATGTGTTCCCAATAAGAGCTGAATTTTTGTCAGAGGAGCTTCTTGGTGTTTTTCATTTCCTAGGGAGTTCCAGAAGTACTAAAATTATATTGAGACAAAGTGTTTATGTTTCAAAAGTGCAGGCTCTGCATTCCAGGCTACACACTGAGGGTTCCCAAAACAGAGGCAGCTTTTACTGAAACGGGGAAATAAGGATAACTCATAATGGGCTTGGACTAGTCCTTATTGGAAAAACAGACTATAACCAAAAAATCCAGCTGAAAAAGGAACAACCTAATCCAGGGGTTGGCAAACTTTTCTGTAAAGGGTCCCATGGTAAATATTTAAGGTTTTGCGGGCCATAGCCTCTGTCACAACTACTCAGCTCTGCCATTGAGGCTCAGAACAGACATTGACCATACATACGTGAACAGGCATGGCTGTGTTCCAATAAAACTTTATTTACAAAAATAGGCAGTGGGCCAAATTTGGCTGTTGGGTCGTAGTTTGCCTACCCTTGTGGGCCTCATCAAATGCTTACTAACTGGTTTGAATTATCATTCTTTGAACTTTATGAAATCAGTAGTTTGGTGGCATAGAGACCCAACTACTAACAAAAATTAGGCTTGTGCTTAAATAAGACTTTACTTGAAATCTTACCATTAAAGATTCCGTCTTTTGGGTTGAGCATTGTTCTCTTCTTGAATCCGCTTAAAATGCAAGAGCATATGAAATATATCAAGTCACCGTTTGCTTAGTATCAATTAGCTTATTAACTAACTGGAGCTGAAAGGAGCCCTAGAAGCTGCACGAGAGTACACAGTGCCTAGAGAGAAAGGGAGACTGCAAGTGAGAAAGAGCCACACAAGAGAGATGTGAGCCTCTCCCCTGTCCCCAGCTAAAACAATCAGGGGACTCACTGGCCACCCAATAATATTTTTTTGTTCCTACAAAGGTGCACTCTTTAGGAATAAAGTCCTGCATGAACAAGTGCCCATGTCAAGACAGAGAGTACCCCCTTGGCTCGTGCACACCCATTCAACAAACACCTATTTTATTGCAAGACTCAGCGCTAGGAATTGAAGGTAAGAAGTGAAATAGGATAATCCAGCAGAGACAATCCACATATAATACTAGATGATGGAATCTACAAAAGAAGCAAGAACACAAGGGAATTCTTTTTAAAAGTTCCCTCAAACTGCTGGTCTCTTTTCTCTCTGGCCTTCCCTCCCAACCCCCCCTTTTATTCTAGTATGATGCATTGAAACATGGTCCTAGCACTAATTATCACGTTTTTCAGTCTGGCATGTCAGAGATAGTGGAAAGTTATTAATATGCTTGATAGTTGTCATTTTAAAAACCCTTATTTATTCCATGCTGTTTCCTTAAAATTTTCATTTCAGTTGCCAAAACTAAAAAAAGATCTTAGGAAGTGTTGCTGGAGCACTAAAACCCTCTTGTGTGTTTAACCTATTCACCATAAGCTTGATTTACAACTGCTTTCTTTGCTTGATGAATCCCACATGCCCCATAATTTAAACATCTTAATGTGCCTCACTGGAGTGCCTTTTTATTTGAACGTAAATCGATTCTGAAACTGCTTCCAATCAGAAGTTTGTGTTTGATATACTGTAGCTTAGAGTTGAATATGGTCATACTGAGGTTCAGTCTGCAAGGTTTAGAATTAAGGCTCAATTGCTACCATAATTAACCTAGCTCAGGTTAATTTAACCATAAAATATACACTTGAGCTGGCTGTTTAACCTGTCACAAATAAACGAATGGCATAGATCCTGAGCCACTCAACCAATGGAATGCAGTTAGTTCATGTAAATACAAAAGAAATTTGAGTTCATTTCTAAATTTGTGTAGCTTTTTTTTCTTTCTTTTGAGGATTTTAAGGGATTTTCATTGGAAGGCAAACAAGATTTTTGTAGTATTCTAGACCTTAAAGCCCGCTAATTCTTATCTAGTGCAGGTAAAAACAAATACCAACGATGTAAGATAGTGGTTTATCTATCTCATTCAAAAAGAATACGTTGGAAGACATTAAATGATCTCCATTTGTAGAGAATTCTAGAGTTAATGATACTTTCTGCTATTGGCAATTTACACTGCAGATTTCAGTATAAGAAAAAGTCAAAATGTCAAATTAAATGAAATATTTAGCTACGATTATA
Source organism: Avahi laniger (assembly GCA_963575035.1). Taxonomy (NCBI): domain Eukaryota; kingdom Metazoa; phylum Chordata; class Mammalia; order Primates; family Indriidae; genus Avahi; species Avahi laniger. The sequence continues at coordinate 8,938 of CAUYSK010003854.1, read as the reverse complement.
GAAGTTAGTTTTTCTTTCCCCTCATATTTGTTCAACACCTTACACTTAGTCAAATTTGAAAGGATTTCAAATTTAGGTGGAATATTTTTTTTTTTTGAGACAGAGTCTCACTCTGTTGCCCAGACTGGAGTGCAGTGGCATCATCATAGCTCACTGCAACCTCAAACTCCTGGGCTCAAGGAGTTGATTCTCCTGCCTCAGCATCCGGAGTAACTGGGACTGAGCACAGACGTGTGCCACCGCACCACCTAATTTTTCTATTTTTTTTTTTTTTTGTAGAGACTGGATCTAGCTCTTGCTCAGACTGGTCTCAAACTCCTGGTCTCAAGTACTCCTCTTGCCTTGGCCTCACGGAGTGCTAGGATTACAGACGTGAGCCACCACATCTGGCTGGTTGAATATCCTCTTAATAAGTCTTTATAAAGTTTCAAGTCCTAGTTTTCTCCTTTAGGCTCAGCAAGGAATGAGTTAGCTCTGTATAGTATGTCCACCTGCCTGGTGTTAGCTCTCTTTGGAGAGGGGGTGGGCAAAGTACAGGCCATAGCCTGGAAAGCGGGGAAATGAATTGCATTGATGAGACCAGGCTGACTAACAGAAACATAAGGAAATGAGAGAACACGTGCAGAAATGTATCCAGAAGAGCGCCCAGGAAGAGTCCACGGCACCCCAGAGGATGCTGGCATTCTGGCTCCAGTCTAACATCACCACAGCCAGAAGCCATGGTGAAACAGAGCTCTTCCTCTAAACAGAGAAGATGGTGATTTTGATCCAGGTAACCAGGCCCGACCCTCTTGGACAAACTGCTTATTTGCCTCTGAAATTAGGTTGTTGCCTTAAAAATTTCTGAGGCTTAGATAGGGCAAAACAATTGTTTCTTCTGCACCAGGAATTGTCCCATGCTATAAGCTTCTTACTGTGGTAGCAAGGGAAGGAAAATAAAGTTGCTTTAATGACATACCAGTTTTAAAATGTAAAATAGTTCTTTACATTTGTCTAGCACTGTTAAATCAGTCTCAAAGGATGCTCATCATTCATGCATTCATTCAATGACAAGTGTCTACTGAGTCCTACTGTGTCAGATGCTACATTTGACAGTGTGTAGACTTGCAGTACCTGCCTTGCTGGAACATACAGTCCAATGCCTAAGTCAGACAGCACACATGTGACAGACTATGAGAAGTGCTAGCAAGGTTAGATAAGATGCAATGACAGAGAATATCAGAGACGGGAGTGGAGGGGGAGAGAACCTGCCTAACAAGGATAGTCACACAGTCATTATGAAGGTCATGGGGCTAAGCTTGAGGGTCCTTCACTTCTACTGGCCTCTTCTAACGCTCTGAGTATTCCCACGATCAAGTGTTTTTATAAAATGTGCAAATTTAAGATTTTTGAAAATTATTTTTCTATAAAAAAATGTTTCTCCCAAATTGTATAAGCCTCAGGTCTCACAAAATCTGGATTCCCATCTGTTGCCTAGGGAAGACTTCTCTGAGGAAGAGACACTGTGGCAGATTTTACTGGGATAAGAAGGAGTCTGCCATGCTTTATGTGGGAACAGCAGTCCAGGTGGGTTGAAGAGCCTTTTGAAAATTCTGAAGCTAGAAATTGCCTAGTCAATTGGAGGAGCTATAGATGGAGTAGAATGGGGAATGTGGAGAAAGAAGACAAAGTTGGAGAAATTAGCAGGGACAAACATGTAGGGCCACGGGAGCAATGTTAGGGAGTTGGTTTGTATCAACATGATAGGTAAAACCATCAGAGCGTTCCAAGCCCGAGAATGACATGATCAGATCACGTTTGTAAAAGATTACTCAGATTCTATAAGAAGAATTGATCTGGGATGAGTGCATGATTAGAAAAAGAAAGCTGTTGCAGTATACCAGGTGAGGGATGATGGTGGTTTGGTTTAGGCTGGTGGTGGTGGTTATCGAGTGAAGTGGAAAGATTTAAGATACATATTAGATTATGAAATCATAAGACTAGCTGATGGGTTCAATGTAGAGAGCTGGGAAGAGAAAAGATTCAAAGATGACTTGCGTAATTTTTTTACTTGAGCCACTGGGTTGATGGTAGTGATACTAATGTCTAGGGTGAGGAAAGCCTAGGATAAGGGAAAAAGTGGGTGGGGAGTGAATAAAGAATTCTGATTTGGAATTCTGATTTGATTGTGATAAATTTGAGATACATATTAGTTACTCAGCAGGAAGATACTGAGTAGGCAGTCAGATATATGAGTCCAGAACTTAGAAGAAAGCTATATGTAAAAATTTGGGAGTCACCAATATGTATTTGGTAAATATAACTATTTCTAAACTATATAAACTTCCAATTTCTGTTCTTACTACTGGTCCCTCATTCCATAAATTAAATGAGACAGGACAAAGCCTCTAAATTGGATTAAGTAGAAATGCTAAATTGAAAAGTTACTTTTATGTGGAACTACAGGATTCTTAGTAAAAACATACTGAGAGTTGGTAGAAGTATTGCCAGTGGATAGCAATAATCACAAAAAGTTCTATTAGGAATATCTAGGAGGGCATTTATTAATATTATAATGGATATGGCTTTATATGTGTAAATATGTCAATGTTGACATCTCTTTGAAGGTGATATAAAAGCAGAATTCTGGATTTAGACATGATTCTGCATCATTTAATCCCACTTGAATGTGCGAGAATGAGTTAGGTATGTGAAATATGTGTAGCATCTTAATAAATCAGACTTTAAGTTTGTTATCTGGGTTAGTTTACATTTCTTAGACGCCTGTGAGAAACAATTATATGACCACCACTGAATCATTCCAATCAATGAAGAGACCAGGCTTTTAAAGCCTTCATGAAATGTGGCCAACATTGTGTTTGCCTGTGGATGAAGACCTTGGCTTTAGGAGGTTTCAGTTAAGAGAGATTTTTCCAGAGTAAAAAACATATTTTTGAAAATAAGTAAAAGAAGTATTGACTAATCTAGCTTCCAAACGTCTTTAAAGTGTAACTGAAAGCTCTAAGTGTCAACTATAATGAAGCATGATCTGGGGGTAAGGGATCCTGAAAAATCCATATTTGTATGTGGTGTCCGTAGCATTAGAGACAATTTCAACGAGCTGTGGAATGGAGATATACCATAAGGGGGAAGTCATTTATTTTTTTGTATTCCAAAAAATTCTTACATTTTCCTTAGGGAAAAGTATACATAATAATCAGTACACATAATAAGTAGTTGAAGATGCAATAAAAGTTTTATTATTCTAAAACAAAGTTTTCATTCGGCTTTTAGAGAATACACTGGTATTGGAATAACTTTGGAATCAAGAAGATCAAGAGGCTGTAAAGTAAGTTTCTTAGGAGATGCCATGTGTAGCTATTCAACCTGAAGAATGCCAGAGTCAACTCAGCATTCAACTCCATAGGAAATTTTCCATGAGTGGATTTTGTGTGAATTAGTTTCCATCTTGTTTCAGAACCCTTTTCTTCTAATTCTTCTCTATTTTTTGATGAAAGTTGGTGATCTAGGAGTTTCTGTATCTCATCTTTGTGGGACTTCTGTCTTCTACTCCTCATGCACACGATTTCTGAAATACATATTTTGAAGTCTAGTAGTATTTGCCTATTAGAAGTCTAATGCTGAAAAAAACAGGTAGGAGGGGAGGAATGTAGCAGAAAATAACAACAGATGTCAGCACAACAGGCAAGCCAACATAAGAACTTTAGTGGTGAAAATAATACTGTTTGGGTTGCTTGGCATTAAAGTGTTAAACCCCAAAGAAGTACAAATGGTAAGATAAAAACTTTTTAGAGAAAGATTGAAAAAGACTTTGATAGGGTTAAAATAAAAATGATTCAGGAGATCTTGCTGATAGTGCTAGAAAGAAAAATAAAGCAGCTTTCAAATTCTGCCTGTTTGCAGAATTTTAGGAATGTAAACTAAATAGGGCAGGTAGGCAGCCACCTTAAGCAATTTCCTTGTGAGGTTACATCCTTTATTGTCTCTGCCTCCAACTCAGACTTCTGCAGCCCTTAGCCAACTGCAATGTCAAAGTCCAACCCAAGTCATTAAAAAGAAAGGTGTTAACACCTGGGAAGTCAACAATGCCAAGGGTGGACCCTGAAAAGTGACTTCTATCCTGACTTCTGGCTGAGACACATCAAGGGTCTGACCATCATGTCATACATGCTGCTGTGGCCAATCTCACGGCGGAACTCCCGGAGAACCAGCAGCCACCTCTGAGCTCTCACACCCCAGGGATTCAGTGGCATGTGGCTCAGAGAGCAGCTGCACCTGCAGAACATGGAGCACCTGCCTGGAACCCGCCTGCTGAGCCAGATTCGGCCCAAGGAGTGTCTCCCATCTGGCCCTTGAGTCCCTGGGCTTATCTACATGCCACTGCACTATTTGGGTTGTCTCTTGCCAGTTACATTGGAACTATCACAAGTGACTAAATAATTTAGGATGCTTGTAGCTCTCCAAAATATCATTGTTGACTGTATTACCCCCAAAATATCCTCATATGATCCTTACTCTGTTTGCCTTTCTTTGGTTAAAAAGTCACTTTTCATTAAAAGAAAACCTTTAATGAGTATAAGGTCTTTATCTCATTGTTGCCAACTATTGCTTTTGTTAAAGCTTGAAGAGTGAGAAAATGAATAACTTTTCATCAGCCACTAATGGGGAAAAATGGCTTAAGTTTGTGACTTTCCACAAGATTAATTTAAATTTGGGAAAACTGGCTAGATTTCCCATCTGTGGTGCTCTTTAGTAAACACGTAAGATAAATGCAGCACAGCTAATTTTGCCCATCTGTTAATAAAATTCGTTGTATGTGCAATCTGGTTGACCCTGCCTTCTACAGCGACATAGCTGCTTTGGCATGCTAATTGAATTGTCAACAATAAACACAGGGAAAGAGGCACTTTAAGCTACCATTTTGGGCCACAAAACCTTTGCTTAAAGGCTGCCTGCTGTTTCTCCCAACTATGCATGAAAAGCAATTAAGAAAAGTCTTGTGTAACTGTAGTCTGCTAAATCAAGGATAAGTTGTATGTTGGAACTAACAAAAGGCACACAAAATGCTTGCAAATCTTCTCAGGACCAAACTGTGTAATGGTGCTTGTAAGAATGTGTGGCCCAATTAATGGAAAAACACTTAACTAAAAGTTAAATTGCCCTGTTGCCTTTTGCCCTATTAACTGGTGTCTGGCCTTAAGCATGAGAACCCTAGCTGAATGCTTATTTTACCCAGGCGGAAACACAATGAACCAGATATGAACCAGTATAATAACTTTACCAGTCCTGAGCCAACTATTAATGCTAAGAATTTATACTGAATGAATGCATACCTCTTTGTTATTTCTAATCGTGGTGGTGAAAAGGTTACTAAATTCCCACACGTGATGGCACAAAAGACACTTTGCCAATACAACGGCTCCATTGGACACCCGTGGAAGGAAAGGACTGCAAGCGTTTAGGCTGAGTTAAAAAAATACAATAAAGGCTGCATTTGCTGGCAATTAGATGTGCCATGGTAACATAAACTTATGTTACCAGTTTTTTAAATTGCGTAAAGTTATTTCTCTTATTACTAAAAGCTTACAATTTTGACGTATACTTTACTGCTTTAAAAAATTATAAGCTTTTCTAAGCTCCAAATGACATCTCAGTTTTAGGTGTTATTGGAGTAATTCATGTGCTAATATACCTAGGAGACTTTTTATACCCTTAGAGCTGATCCCTGGTGGTATAGTGTGTGTAATAGCAATGCCCATGTTAACCCAGGAGGGGCCCCGAAAAATGGCCCATAGAAACTATGTAAAGTTGCCAATATTTTCTTCAAAGTAAGATGTTGAAAATACTGAAAGTCAAAGCTTAAAGGCTGCTAAAAATAGAAGAGTTTAACTTAAAAAATTGTTCCCTATGAAAACAGACATTTTAAACCTACTTTTTAAAATGGAAAATAATTTACAATCATCATGTTGCCATTTACATAGTTAAAATATGTACAAACTTTACAATGTTGATTTATCGAAGTTTTAAAATTATAACATTATATTATAGACTAGAGTTTGTGGGAAGTGTGTATGTTTACATACATACACAGCTATTTATTAGAAGTGAAAATATTTTCATCCAGCTGATTCCAATTGATCCTTAATTATGTTTTTAAGATTAGGGTATGACATGTTGTAGTTATTTAATTTTTTAAGGATTATTTTTGTTATTGCAAGTGTCGACCTTAAGTGCTTTTACTATAGACAGTAGCATTCTTTGTTCTGTCAAGTAAAGAGCAGCTGTAATAAGACTGGGTTCTTTGCTTCTGGGTCTCTATTTTTAGTAAGTCAAGGATATGTCCTAGAAAATGCTTCCTCTGGCCATTTCCCATCCCCCCTTTTTTCTACAGTGCCCAGTGAAAATTAATCATCTTTAGGAAAATTCAAGTCTAAATCATACAACATGTTGAGTCAAATTTTGTGAGTGGATTTGATAATTCTTTCTAATATCAAAACTACTGCAACTACATATTAACATTTCTACAGAATGGGTGGACGTGACATTGATAAAGCTGCCTATCATGCACATATACACACAGCACATTAATCAATTGATTCAGGTAAAATATGGTGACTGGCAGTAAAAGGTTGTAAACCCAAGCGGTAGGAAAAATTTTTATTTGTCTTTTGCTCTTTTCCTTTTTATAGAAATGCCTGTGTTACATCTACCCGCTCAGGAGGTGATTTTTCATTCTTGGAACAAAGTTTGTTGGGTTCCCGGTTTTTCCCTGGGCCTCAGTGAAAGCTAGATAATTTCTCTGAGTACTTTTGAAAATATTCAGACACAAAATGAAAGGTTAGTAGAGGAGAGAAAATCAGCCAGCACAAGACATTGCCCTTAAATGTTTGCAGTCAATTAAAGCCCTGTTCAAGGTTAGGCTGGAATTCCTCCAACTGTGGTGTTCCATATAAAATAAAATATTCCCAGCTGTGGTCAATTATTTGATTTCCCCGTGAAATTCAAGAAACATGTAATCACTGTTAATATGGTAAAAAAAATTGATCAAGTGTGACATGCTATGCAATTTACTGATTGCAATAGCCTCTTACATACTAACTCTGAGAGCAGCATCCACTGATTAGTTTCTAGACCTCAAGGGCTAAAGTAAAGGTTAACCTTTATTCTTCAAACTTAGCTTTATGTCACGTGACACAGGATTGGTTGAGAGATTTGTGATTTAGTCACTTGATAGGGCAGTATCAACTATTAAATGTTTTTGTGAAGAGCGTTTAATAAGAAATGCTTATGACAGAATTTAAATGAATACGGCAGGATTCAAAGTTTGTATATATTTTGATCACAGTTGCATAAAAAAATCTGAGGTTAAAAAATGCTAGAACATCAAAACATCATTATTTTTCTGATTCCCATTTCTATTAACCCAAATGTTTGATTCAAAAAGTACACTTGGGGCCGGGCGCAGCGGCTCACGCCTGTAATTCTAGCACTCTGGGAGGCCGAGACGGGCGAATTGTTTGAGCTCAGGAATTCGAGACCAGCCTGAGCAAGAGCGAGACCCCGTCCCTACCAAAAATAGAAAGAAATTAATTGGACAGCTAAAAATATACAGAAAAAATTAGCCAGGCATGGTGGCGCATGCCTGTAGTCCCAGCTATTTAGGAGGCTGAGGCAGCAGGATTGTTTGAGCCCAGGAGTCTGAGGTTGCTGTGAGCTAGGCTGACGCCATGGCACTTACTCTAGCCAGGGCAACAAAGTGAGATTCTGTCTCAAAAAAAAAAAAAAGTACACTTGGCAGTCTGCATATGATTTAGGAAGGATGTAGGGCGGGGATACATATTAAAAGTATCAAAAATTGTAAAGGGGCCAAGGGCAACACACGTAACCTAAACATCTGTACCCCTATATTATGCTGAAATAAAAAAAAAATTGTAAAGAACAACAATAAAAAATCAATGAAAAATAGAGGGATCTGAGAGCCCAGACATACACTTTCACAATTTGTGCCAAGAAATTAATTCCCAAGCTACATATTTGAATGTCCCATAAACATTCTTGAGTATTTAAATATGCCCATTATCTTTGGAGGGGGTAACAAAGATGAGGCCACATAATCACTTCAGGGCGAGAGGGTGACCTCAGGGGCTAGTCACAAATCCTGTGTCAAATTTGTCAGATCTCAGCCTTCTCATCTATTAAGGGGGAGTAATGACACTCCCACCTAAGGGGACTGCTAGACAGTCAAGGGAGAGGATGCATTGAAACCACCAAATACACCGGTAAGTGGATATCAGTAAGTGTCATCTATTTTTATGAGTTACAGTACGTCTACACTTCATGTTTTTTCAAGTTAGCCACAATTTGTAGGTTTTATTTTTATAATACAATATATAATTGACACTTTATAGATCTTTTCGTGGGCACAAAATATTTTTGATTCTCTGTGATGAAGATTCCAGGGCATAATCCTTTGCTGTCTCTCGGAGTCTTGCAATTTTGGCCTTAAACTGACTAGTTTACATATGACTTGCGAGATGAACTCAAGCATTGCTTCCTCTGTATTCTGCTTTTTGCACTTAAATTCTACCAAAATTGACATCACCATTTCACTATATTGAGCATTCACATAATTTTGAAGCATAAGAAGTCTGGTCTTAACTTTGGCTCAGTATGTTTGACTAATCCTCAGACTAATCAGAAAACGATGAAGGGCTAAAGCTGAAGTTCATGTTTCCCCTTCTGGGGGTGTTATCATCGTCTATCTCAATAGAGACTCTTAAAAGGCCCATTATATATATTTTTTTTTTTTTGAGACAGAGTCTCACTCTCTTGCCTGGGGCGAGTGCCGTGGTGTCAGCCTAGCTCACAGCAACCTCAAACTCCTGGGCTCAGGCAATCCTACTGTCTCAGCCTCCCAAGTAGCTGGGACTACAGGCAT
>CAUYSK010003853.1:0-39703 GCA_963575035.1 Avahi laniger | reverse complement strand
CACATTAGAGCTGTTGTACACAATGTGAATTATTTAGCAAATGCAGTGGAATCTCGTGCATGCTTTGCTATAATACATTAAATACTTAGAGGATTTTTCTTTACTTAGATGTGTTTGTTGCCTTTTCTCCTGAAGGAAAAGGGTGGTCTTCACCCCCTTGTCTCTGTTGACAGTCTCAGGCACTCAGTAGCTTCAGGTGTCTAGTGAGTGATCTGCTTTGGGAGAGTCGCTCCTGGATCTTCCTCCCCAGCCTCTCCGTCTCCCATCTCTGGGCTTGTCTTGTCACCTTCTGCTGAAGCCTTTCTCAGATGTCCAAAGCTGCCTCAGAAACAGCTACTTCTCCATCTGCTTTGCCCGTGTCCCTTAATGGAACCAAAGGATCCCCGGTGCTGTGGCGGCAGTCCCAAAACATCATATTTGATTTTGCCCTCTTTGTACTGATTAGTTTCTCGAGTTTAGTTCTTTCTGATGCACTGCAGTAGGGGCCCTGGCCCTGGGTACTCCTGGGTTCCACTCCAACTGTTGATAGCAGCTGTGTGCTGTGGGAATTATCCCCCTGTAAAGTCAGTGAGACAAGAGTCTGTCAAACACCGTGGCCCAAGGCCTAGCATGAGGTGGACCTGAATTCTCCCCTCCCATCACTTGTTAGATAATTCTTTCTCAGTTATAGTACTCTGGTATTACACATTTCCCCCAAACCAAACATCAGCTGGTGCACCACCAGAGCCACGTTCAGTGGCCTCTCCCTTGCGTGGGACCCCTCTGTGCTGGCCCTCATCGCTCTCACACAAACTCCGCTGCCTTAAATGTGCCTCATGCTTTCTACAGTACCATTGTTCATGACTGGGCAGACCTGATCCCTCTCCCTGTATCTCTGTCTGGTGAAACTCTGGCCACCCCTCAAGGCTCAGCCCCGTTCTCCATCATGGAGTTTGTCTCTGCTTCCAGAGAGTGCACAGGCTCTTGAGGGTATTTCATCGTGGCCATAGCATGTTGAGCCTTGACTTGTGGTAATTTGAATATGGATCCTTTGCTCCGTTAAGGCCTTTAAGAGCAGCAGCTGCATCTGGACGTTATCTCTGAGGCATGCGTAGAACAGCCCGCCCACCTGTAGTAACTGATCAAGTGAGTATTTGACTTTAATTGATATATAGTGTCTGCCTTTGCCTGCTAAAATTTACAATATTCTTTGAAAGACCATCTTTAAATTGCCTCTTTGACTATACAGGTCAAGAGTAGTATCTAGGTAAATATTTGAGACTGATAACCATTCATTTATTCATTGTTCCCTCATTCCTTCATTAAACTGGCATTATATTATATCATTGCACTACAGTATCAGAAAACCCAGTATGTGGAAGGAAAGTAATTCTTTAGTTTCCTAGGAAATGGTTGTGATTATATATTGGATGATGAAGTTTCAGAGCTTTACAAATTACTCATTTGAGTACCAGAAGCTTTCTTAATATCTGTGTCCATCTTTCAGTCCAGTTAGTGACATCTGCATTTTGTTCCCTAGAAAAGTGTGGAACAATTTACCATTTATTCAAAATTAATTGCATTTGTAATACTCAATGATAAGAAGCTAAGTCAGGTGAAAAAGATTCATACGATTGGCTGTGTTATATTCTGGATTAATGTTTTCCTTGTTTTTATTTCATACTCCAGATTGTAGCACAAGAATAATGGAATCTTAAAATTATTATAGTCTTTCTCCCTGCCAACTTCTCCTCACAAAGTAAAAATGCCAGATTCTGTTCAGATTGAAGCAGTATTATGCTTTTTCAGTGAGCTGTTGTTTAAAATGAGTTCCTTCAGAAAAAAAGTCACAAAGCTATACTTACTATGTTTTCTTTTTCTTAATAGAAGGATGGCTTACTGCCATGTTTTGTTGTTGTTTAATATTATAGAGGTTTTACTGCGGCTCTGTTGGTGATTACAGAAGTCCTACATTTTGGCTAACAAATGTAGTAAATGTGATGAAAATCCTCTATATTGTATATTTCTCTGAGTAACATATTTATATAACACTAAATACTTCTGTTAAAGAATTGCTTTCCTGAAATTGCAAATTCCATTCCAAATTTTAGTGTTACTGAAGTGTACTGTTGATTATTCCAAATTATATGGGTATTTTAAAAGCATCTTTAAAATTTATCTGCACACACTGTCCTTTTTGAAGTTGATCCTCGGAAAAATTTAGAATTATATCTCTGGTTGATACTGTTGATTTTCTTATTGTACCTGTCAGACACTGAAGGAAGTTATTTAAAGAACTTTGTCCAGGTTTTGCATTTTGGAGTAGATAGTACTGTTGTGACTATGCAGATAAATTACATGCACAGAACAGTAAATTTGTGTTTGTAATTATAAGATGATATTGTGGTGGTGTTATGACTCTGAACTGTGGCCCTGTGACCTCAGCCTCGCCCGTTCTGGCCCTAAGGACTTCAGGTTGAGTCCTGGCTTTTCCCTCGCGGACTGGGACCTAGCGCACAGCCTCTTGACTCTGCGTGCATCCAGGAGTCCTGTGTAGCCTCTGCCATCCCATCTCAGTTGTGGTGATTCCACCCTGGGCCACTGGCCTGCTCAGCCAGGCTGATAGCTGATTACCAGCTGGGCGTCTCCGCCTGGGTGTGTCACTGGCAGCTCAGTTCTGAGTATCTCATTGCTGCTGCTCTTCCCCACTTCACCCTTTGCCCCCATAAAATCACAGCACTGCTCAGCCACGTAAGTCATCCTCCTGGAAGTCATCCTTGATGTTCTTCCCTCACTACCCACATCCACTTGATCGCTAATTCCTGAAGATTATGTCAGACCTTTTCTGTTCACTTGGTCTTCATAGCCTTCACCTGAGTTGAGGCTGTTGCTGTCACTGCTGTGGGCACTGGCTGTAGCCCCTCACCTAGGGTCTGCCAGTTGTCTCTCTCCTACTTCTAGATCATTCTCACTTCAGGTATTCACAGATGGACTTTGGGAGGCTGTGAATCCTTTGGAATTAAATATTAAGATTTCTGTGTATGTGTGTAGATGCATATTTCTCGCCAATATATTCTCTGGGGTTCTGTGAATCCCAGAGGGTTAAGAACCAGTTATTATTTATTCTTTCACATAGAGCTTTCAGGGTAATCCCGTTAAAATGTAAATCTGATATGTTGTTCTCCTCCTACTGTAAGTTCTTTAATGAATATTGGTTGTGAAATAAAATCCAGACTTGTTAGCATGATGGCATGGCTCTTCTGGACTGACTCCTGTCTTCCTGTTCAGCTTTCTTTCTCCCAGCCCTGCATCCTAGAGCCAAGCACCAGTTTTCTGAAATGCTTGCAGTTCAAGGATGCACTGTGCCTTGTTTCACTCACATTTTGTTGTGCTGTTCCCCTACTCCTCCTCCTTCCCCGTTTGCTTCAGATGTCACTCCGTGCCATTTTCCTTGCCTGCTGGCTCCTACATTTATTCAACTTCTATTTGGATTAACACCTGTATCCCTATATGAAAATTATTTGTTGCTATTGAATGTTTCTTCTACTGAACCTGTGATCTTCCTTAGTATTTTCAAAGTCTGGCACATGAGAGCTCAATGAATGCTAGCTAAAGGCAAGAACACATTAGACCTGCCTGCCTCGAAAGCTGGTTCCATGTGACCTGTGGGCCTTCTCGCATAATCCTTGACTTTTGATTAGTTACCTACAGTCTTTTGAAGGACTGTTCTTGCTGCCGTCCTACATACTTAATCAAGCAGTTGCCCTTCATCATGCCTGGGACAGCTGGGTATCATGTTCTGTCTTCTGTTTTTGCTCTGCTGTGTCTCCTGTAGTTTCTCTACCCGTTTTCCTACCGTTTCAGAAATTGCTTGTATTTGCCAGAATTCTTAGTTGTAAGCAATGAAAACTGAGTCTAGCTAACCTAGCTGCCTATGAATTTGGGAGATCAAGTGTCTGGCCTTTCCAGTCTATTGGGAAGTGGAGTCTGCCTCTTGTCAGGCTCAGAGGTGAGGAGTTACCCAAATTGCAGAAGAAGAGTTCATGGCCTAGGCAGCCGAACAAATGGACAGATGTCCATCACACTGCTCCTTTAACACTTGGACTGGATATGCTTTAGGAAGATTTTAGGTGAGATAAGTCTTATTATCATGTGATTGTTTATATAGCGTTTGACCATTTTGGAAGTGTTTGCACATCAGCTTCCCATTCAGTAAGGTGTAGGGCGTATGGTAATGCCATTTTATAAGGAGGAGGTAGGGAAACAGCTGGGCAAAGAGGTGATGCAGTCTGACATAGGACACTTAGCTGTGAAGGGCAGAACTGCAGCTTCTGACTCAGAGCCCAGGCAGGCTCTCCCGCGCACCAGCCTGTCAGCGCCGTGCTGCGATGCGTGGCTGCGAGGGGTTGGGAATGTGGGTTCACATCATACCCACGCGCACAGAACTGCTTCCAAAGGACTTGAGATGCGTACGAGCATATCTGGTTCTGCGAGAGCTAATTTGGCATTTTGTATTCTTGTTCTTTCTACTTGTTTTGTTTAATGTTGTAACATCTCTCTGGTTGACTGAAGCCATATGTCATTCAAATGGAACCTGTCCTTTGGCATTGGCCTGATAATCACTCAGCGGTGGAGTACAGCAATAAAAATTAGGAAAACTGTATCTGTTCATTAGACCAGTGGAATTTACAAACACTTCTGTGGCTGTGCCCCACAACTCTACATTCTGGCAAATGAGAGTACAGTAGATTAAGCCTTTGCCCTTTTTTCCCCTCTGCCAATTGTGTATTTGTTTCACACTTGCAGATTGCTGTAGAAGCCAGATAGATGAGCACTTTAACAGATTATAGCAATGGAAAATGTGTTTTGGGAATGAACTGCCTCAGAACAAGTACTGTAAGAGGTGTTCTAGTGGATTCTTTTTCATATCACATTAAATGGTTCTGCAAACTATTAAGAATTTTATTTAAGAATATCAGGTAGTTTTTCTTTTATAGAAACAGGGATTTATGTCTTACTGTTTTTTGTAAAGTATTACATCAACTCTTGTGGGACTTAAGATATAAACCTATGGCGCATGTATGCATATACATACAGAGGGGGTGTGTGTGTGTGTGTATAAGCTCAGTGTTCCTGTGTTTTAGACTAATGATCTTTCACATGTAGCAGGAAAACTAAGAGTCAGTTCTTTCATGGCGATAGGAGAAAAGCAAAGCAAAAACTGCAACAGCTAAAATCTCTCAACAAACCCTCTCTACAGCAGTAGATGGCAAACTGTGATCAGAAAAGAAGGACCCTCCCAGCATTAGAAGATTTCGGAAGTCTGTTCCAGTGGGAGTTGTGCGCTCCTGGGAGCCCAGATTTCCCCCGCCCACACCCTGTGGTTTGTTTGAGCTGTGAGGTGGGGGCCAGGTGGTGAGAGAGTGCAGGCTCACGTCTGAGAGCATGAGGCTGGGGGGAGCAAGACAGAAAAACAAGGGTGGAAAGAGAGACGTTTTCTGGGGAGGGACACATCTTTGAGAGAATGCCACTGTCATTTGGTGGGGAGAGTATGAGGAAAGGTGGGTGTGATAGGAGAGAGAAGGGAGGAGGTGGAAAATGGAATGAAAGGAAAAATATGAAAAAAGGGAAAAAAAAGAAAAATAGGGAGAATGTCCTGTGGTTGTGTTGAGACAAGAGGTTACTACAACGCGTTTCTAGGATAGTGCACACAATGATACAGTGTTTAAAGTGTCAAACATGCTCTGGTTAGAGTAAGAAATAATTATTTAGATTTATTGTGAAAGTTTTGCACAAGAAAAAACATTGATGGCTTTTGGTGTGTGGTAGTTATTAAGCTTTTATTATTTTAAAAATACCTGTTAATTTTGTATAGCAAACAAAAATTTTAAGTTGAAAACAGTTCTCATAGTCATTTTCTCATGTTTCCGAGGTAGAGAAGGAGGAGACTGAAGAGAGGGATTGAGAAGTACGTACTGGTCTTGTTAGCTTGACAGTAAGTTAGAAGGTATTTCAAAATGTAGCTACAGTGTGTGCTGTGGCTCTGTGGGACTTGGCCCAAGTCAGCTCCCCCCAGGGGGGCTGTGTGGTCTGGAACAGCCTTTCTGTGAGCTGTTCTTGCAGCCTCCGAAGGCTGATTTCTGTTAGTCAGGGCTAGCTCCAGGAGTTGCAGTTTGGTACAGGGGGAACCCCGAAGTTGTTTATTTAGACCCAAATTGGAGTTTAGTATATTGTATTTGAAATTTCAGATATACCAGATTTGAAATTCTGGCATATCGTGCTTGAAAAAAAATCGCGTAATTTCTACTAATAGTAATTTTATTTTTCAAAGCTTTGGAAAATTGGTGCTGTGCTTATATTGTTTTTATTTTTTAAATTAAAAAAAAATTTTTTTTTGAGGCAGGATTTCCCTCTGTTGCCCAAGCTGGAGTACAGTGTATAATCGTAGCTCACCGTAGCCTCTGACTCCTGCCTCAAGTGACCCTCCTGCCTCGGCCTCTCAAAGTGCTGGGATTATAGGTGTGAGCCACCGTGCCTGGCCTGTTTAAAAAAATATGTGTATATGCATACATGTCCATACACACATATGTGTGTATATATAATGTCACATATATTTAGGTTCTTTCTCTTAATACCTGCACATACAGTATATTGTCTTTGTTTTGCATCATTCACTTCTCAGGGAGTCTGAGGACTGCATGGGTTCTCACACTTCAATACTTGACTGCTTTCAGCTTCTATTATTGGAATTTCAGTCTTAAGTGGTACACATCGGTGTATGTCCAGAGTTTGTTCATGTTCCCACTGAGGGGAAGCAGTTGTTTCGATAATTCCAAATGGTAGATATTCCTTAAAAATTACCTCATGGCTTTGCAACGCAGTATTTGATTGGGGGGCAAGTTTCCCTTCCTCCTCATGGCTCCTTTGGGTTAATGTGACAAAGATGCGATCGTGACTAACCAGGTGAGAAGGCATTTTGAAGGGGTATATGGTAAGGGGAAAAGCCCTAATGGGGCAATGTACAATTGATATTTGAGAATTAACTAGAACTTATTAACTTGGGTAGTAACTCATATGCTTGTGTTTTAAAATAAAATATACTAATTTACAGAGTCAAGTATTCATACAGTCAATGTATTTTTTTAAGTATCGCTGTATGCATGGCATGGCTCTGGGAATTAGTCAGAATTCTTCTCTGTCTCATACTGTCCTGAACTGTTCCTCATTCTCTTCGTGTGTTCCTTTCTTGCCCTACTGGGTTGCTGCTACTGAATAGAGATTCCTTGACTGAAAGTTGGGTCCTCCCTCCAGGCCCGCATCCACTGCTTCTGATCTGAACGGCAGTTCCTTGTGTTCTCGGACATGTTCCCCCCAGCCCCTCAAACAGAGCTGGCCTGCCCTCTTCTCTGCTACTGCTCAAAATCTCTGTTTACTCTGAGTTGTAAGCATGTTTCATCTCTCTCTCCTGCTCATGAGCTGTTTGTGTGCAGGGATTTTGTCTTCACATTTGTATCATCTACAGGACCTGGGATAACACATTGCACAATAAAATGTTGGATCCATACATGTGATATAATGGAAAATATAGAGATGTTTGAAATCCATTGGGAAAACAGAGCATAGATACAGATCCCGACTCTAAGGGAGGCTTGCTGTTTCTGTGTCTGTCACTGCTGCGAAATCAGGAGACAGTGATCTAGCACTGACTTCGTCACCAATTGGCCACACTTAGACATTTTAAGATTCTTCTCTGTGAAAGGATACTAATTCTACCCCCTTTCATAGGATTGTTGTGGAGTTAAATGAGATCACCTGTGTGAAAATAGTTTTAAAAGTTTAAAAGTGCTGTGTAAAGTATAAAGTGTTGCGGTTGTCATGAGTGCTGTTTTTTGGTGGGGAGGTGCTGATACCAATGAAAAACTGTCATAATGAGGTCTGTATGGTACTTATTTTGTAAATCATTTTGGAGAAAAGAGTCAGGACTGATTAGCTTTATACTTATTTTGTGGTGTAGGGGTTTTTATGTGGAAGCCTCAGGGTAGAGAACAGAATAAGGTGATAAAAATCTTGTAAGAGGAACCCGAAGACAGGGGGAGAGTTCACTGGCTTAATTTCTGCATTTTCTAAAAGCGGATTCTGAATTAACACAGCTGCCTGAAGTTTCCTCTGGCATCCTCTGGCAGCACTGTTCCCTGGCTGGCTCTAGCTTCTTCTCCCTCCGCTTTTTCTTGCTTTGACTCTTGACTTCTTCCAGGAGTTGCAGCCTCGCCCTCTTGTGAGTTGGCTGGTCAGGGAATGCTTGTGGGGCACCGTTAGCCTCCTCACACTGAGAGCATCTTACTCTGCAGGGCTCCCCCACATCAGTCTTTCTCATAAGCTTTCAGTTTCTTGATTACCTATTAACTGTCCTTGTTCTTCTTAGTAGCGTTATTGCAGTTTTGGGATAGTAGGTATAATTTTTTTAAATTATTTTTCCCAGAGCAATTATTTGCCTGAATGTTCATGTAAACCTGGCGCAGAGCTCATTGCTAGGGAGACAAGAGCTGCCCCGGGTCTTGGCGCTCAGGACGCCCACCACCAGGCTCCTGCTAGATGAACGAGTTGCCTTGTCCCCATGAGGCTGTGCTTTTCTTCTTTGGGGACCTGTGTGGAAAATCAAAAGAAGTCATAGCCCTTCCTATTCACTCTTTTTCTGTTTTTTCACTTTTGAGTTTTACTGGCATCTCTTCCTCCCGGCTTCGCCGTGTCTGAACTCCATGTGTTCCATGCTTTCTTCTCCAGCTCTGGCACTCGCTTCTTGATCACAACAGCACGCTCATTCTCCCAGTTCTCAACTCAGCACTGTTCCCTGGCTGGCTCTAGCTTCTTCTCCTCCGCTTTGGCTCTTGACTTCTTCCAGGAGTTGCTGCCTCGCCCTCTGAGCAGCACATGCTGGGGGTGGGCCTCTGCCTGCGCTGCTGGGGTTTGCTTTCCCTTGGTGTGCTCTTGTCCCCGTCGACCTGCTGCAGCTGTCCAGCCCTCTTGGGCCGGAGTGAGTTCATGTCAGCGGCAATGACATTTTGTATGAACGACGGCTGCAGATCGGGGAGACGCATTTTAAGAGCCAGAAGCCATGGACCCTGATTTATTCTGGTACAGGATCACTTGGTTTCCCTGAGATTCTCTGAAAAAAATCTTGCTCTAATGCAGTGTTTTTTAAACTGCTGATGGTGATTCATTAATGGGAGCATAAAAGCAATGTATTAGGCTGCAACTAGACATTTTTTTAAATGAAAGGAATTTGACATAAAGAATAGAAAATACAAATGTATCACATGCAGTAAGGGTATCCTATACGTTTAAGGTTGTGATATAAAATATTTTCTCTGAGTGGAAGTCGAAACATTTGAAAGCCATTGTTTTAATTATCCTTTAGTATTTTTAAAGCTCCTCTAATTCCCTTCTTCCCTCTTTCTTATAATGATAATTTAAGAAATTTATTTTTGTAGTTCAGATAAAGTAGATTTAGAACATGTTCTATTTTCAACCTGATTGAAAATTGAAACCCCAGTTAAGTTGCATGGCAGGTCTTCTATATTCCATGCAGGGCTTTGCCACCTAAACAGTGTAGCTTCCCAGCAAAGCCTCAGAAGACATCTGCAGGTAAGATAGCCACCTGGAGGTCCTTCTGTAGATGGGAGTCCCATCTGGGAGGCTTAGGAGGCGTAAATATGACACACCTAAACCATAACAGTTGATTTGTCCCGGATGCTATACAGACAACGTGTGTAGGATGATTGTAGTTTCCTAAGGGAATGGTGGAGACATTTCTGGGCTCCCACCAGTATGGGGAGTGGTGTACATTGGAAAGAGGTTCTGAGTTTCAGGACCCACCCAATGACCAGATTCTAGTGTTGGTAATTCTTTTCTCTGGCAGTAAGAAGTAGTTGTGTAGGATTTAAATGATTATAGTTGATTATTGAATGTAACATCTCTGGTCAGAGAAAGTATTACCATTCTTTTCAAATTCCTTATACCTTGTCTTATTACTGCTGGGATAAACTTCCACTGTTTTTTCTTGTGAGAAATATTTTTGAAAGGAAACTATGTCAAATGAGTAGTTGGAAATTATGGCCCCCATAATATGTACAGTATCTTTTAAGTTTAAAGGATTTATTAAAGTGAAGATCATTGTAAGATACTGTATGAAACCTGGCTTTCCTTCTAATGATAATATAAGTAATTGTTTTCTTATAGATAAAATAAAGTAGAATTAGAATATGGTCTAATTTGAGGACTAATAAATATTTTGGCCTTATTATCTTTGTCATTGGATTTAAGGGCTTTATATTAGGACAATTATTTTGTACCCATTAATGGCCTGGTAAAACAGTTAAGTGGCTTTTGTATTTCACTGAAGTCTATTGACTTACCTGAAAAAGTGCTTAGAATGGACAATCTGAGATTATTTCCATGTTATTGTTTGGAGGGGAATAATTATGATTTTATGATTATATATTGATTTTCAAAATGTGTATAGTTTCAAATGCCTGATTTTAATGTCTTGTTAATATAAAAAGAGGATACAGCGGAAAGAAGTGAAACATTTAATTTGTTGAGAATTCTACATTAAGTAAATAAATCCTCCTTCCTTCCCTGCCTGCTCCAGGGGTGTCTATTAATGATTTAAAAATGTCATTATCCTATATTTTTCCTGACCAATCATTTGGGAGTATTTGTACATGTTGTTCTACCTGATGAAATTTTAAAAGTTGAAGATTGTCTTTCTCAAGAGAAATAATTAATTTTCTCTTGTTATGTAAACATTTACTTTGGAATATATTGATATTTCAAGGACATTTCTCATTTGTGCATTTCTCATTTGCAGCGTTTCTGTGTTTTCCCAGCCCCTTCTCACCCCTGGTGCCTCTCCTGTGTCCTTTGGGCTCCCTGTGCCTACACTGCTCTCTTCCAGACCAGAGCAGGGCCTCCAGAGTGTCCTTCCTCTCCTTGTCCCAGTCCGAGTGGCCATACATCTCCACGTTTCACTTCTGTGTCCCTCCCCTGTCCGTTTAATGACTGAGTGTCATGGGAGAGTAGTGTAAACGCTTCTGTTTGTGACTCTACTGAGTGAAATTGTGCAGTTTTCCTAACCCTCCACCTTAACAAGGGCAGGGTTGAGCCAGTGACTTCTGAAACCTCTGCTGGTTCTAATAGTGTATGATAAAGTAATTCACAGTACGGTGTCATTAGGCTTAGCCTTCCAAGGATGGGGGAGTGGATGTGTATTTTTCATTTAAAGCAATAGCTCATTGGTCTAAATGATATGTGGACTGTCTGTATGGGGTATGTTTTGAACATCTCCTCATCCTTCCCCCTTCCTCCAACTTAAACTGTGATCCAGAGAACAAAATGCAAGGAGTCCATTTTTCAACCACTCATGTGCACGTATGTGTACTTCTGCTGGTCTCTCTTTTGCATGTGGGGTGTGTGGAGGGAGGGTCACTGCTTTGTGAGAGAGAGTGGGTCAGTAGTAGAAACATCTTCTAGTGCAGAAGGATTCCTGTATTTATAAACTCATTCCTCATTTGTTATGAGTATGCCTGAAAGGGCGAGAAAAAAAAAAGGCCATGCTCATTTGAAGGCTGTTCTATTCCTGAGTGGTAGGGGACAAAGCCTCCGCCCCCTCCCTGCCCCTGAGACCATGTACATGCTTCCACTCAGAAGGAGAGGCAGGAGGGTGCCAGTAAAATCCCAATACTGGTTCTCCCCATGGGACCGTCTATTTCTGGATTCCGTAGTCCACTTAATTCTCATAGTCTCAGAGGAAGAAATTAAGAGCCAAGTTTGGGCCTTGGCCACAGTCTGTGCAGGAGTCTGATTCTTTTGCATTATTGTTATTGCTATTATTTTTCTCCGCTCATATGATTTTCACCATATATATCATTTAAATTTAGGGGTAGATAGATTAATGAGTACACTTTCTCCCTTAAAAAATGTCGTATGGAACACTTAGACTGTATATTTTTAAAGGATCATGTTTAAAATAATGTAGTTTTTGAAATTTTCATTTTTGAGGGGTTTGGTGGTTTTCTTCTCATATTTTCATCAGCTTAGTCTCCTTTTTTCTCCCTTTGGCAGGAGAGAAAAGATGTAGAAGCAGCCAGCCCCCTCAGCCGCAGAGGGCGGGCTTTAGACTCTTGGTAACAATACAACCACATACTATACCCCGTCCCCCATCTTTCATTTAAAAAGAAAGAAGAAACCATTTCAGAGGCTATATTTAAAAGCCATGCACACGGGTGCACATACATGAATGAGTAATTTTTATGTGTGGTACCACCCCCAGGGTAGAGAATGGCCTACATGAGCAGTCTCTCCTCCCGTCCCACACCATCGAGCTCCCTTCTGAACAAGGTGATGCCAGTTGGTTGACTCTTCGCTGGCTCTTTTAAAATTCTAGTCCTCTTCTGGTAAATCCCTATTTTCTCTACCCTTCCACTCCACCCCTCCCATTTATCTCAAAGAGAACAGTCTTTTCAAAAATCTAGCATTCACTGCACATGTTCCAGTCATGCGGTTACCAAGTTGACATTGCAGCCTCAGCAAAGGTTATCTCTTTAAAATTCTCTGAAATTCCCCTTTGGCACATCCATTTTGGCAGCTGGGTTTATATAGGAAAGTGGTTTAGCTCTTGGCTCCTCTTTTTGTGCTTTATAAAAATAGAAATCTCTGTCCAGAAGGGTAGATAGGCAAGAAGCTCGTCTATAATTCCCACCCATTGAGCTTCCTGAGTTTTTCTATTTTACACTGTAGTAAACGGTGTCCTTACCATGTGCTTGTGACCAAGTGGGTGGTTTTTTAAAACATGAACATACTGCTGCCTGACACTTATTTTAAAGTCTTATTAGAAAACCCTGCTGTTCTAACATGTGTGTGAAGTACTGTTATACTGTTTTGACTTTTGATTTGGTAATCTTTTTGCATTTTTTAAAAACTAAAACAACTCAAAGATTATATTTGCTGATTCAGAATTACCTGTTACTATTTGGGCAGTAATATAACAAGAAAGATGGAAAATCCAAATTGCTTTCCAGCGAGACATATTCATTACTAAATAAATGACATCACATGTGCGCTTTCTTGGGACAGCACTTTCTTGGATGGAGACAACCAGATCCCTGTGAGACAGGCAGCACTGGCCTTTTTATTTTCAAGTAGCTTTTCTAGGAACATGTTGCTTCTGTGAGCAGAATTGACCCATTTATTACTATAGATTGCCTTCAGAGCCCTTTATTTCCTTCTGTGCATACGATGACCTCCACAGCAATAGAGCTTTATGAAGTCATGTTGATGCATTTCCATACTTATGATTCTCTCATTTAAAAATGACTGCAAGGCCGGGCACCGTGGCTTACGCCTATAATCCCAGCACTCTGGGAGGCTGAGGCGAGAGGATTGTTTGAGCTCAGGAGTTCGAGACCAGCCTGAGCAAGAGTGAGACCCCGTCTCTACTAAAAATAGAAAGAAATTAGCTGGACAACTAAAAATATATGTAGAAAATAGCCGGGCATGGTGGCACATGCCTGTAGTCCCAGCTGCTCGGGAGGCTGAGGCAGGAGGATCACTTGAGCCCAGGAGTTTGAGGTTGCTGTGAGCTGGGCTGATGCCACAGCACTCTAGCACGGGCAACAGAGTGAGACTCTGTCATAAATAAATAAATAAATAGATAGATAAATAGATAACTGCATATGTTTGGTATGGAAAATACTTAATTTTGATTTTTTTAAAAAATGCAAATATTGGTAACCTAAATATCAAAGCTTTCACATTAGAAATAAGCATGGCTCCTTTTAATGTTAAAAATTCTTTTCTGCTTATATTATTATATAAATATGGCCTGCAAATATTGGTAACCTAGATATCAAAGCTTCCACGTTAGAAATAAACATGGCTCCTTTTACTGTTAAAAATTCTTTTCTACTTATATTATTATATAAATATGGCCTGCAAGCTCACAGGTGAATTTTTCACCCCAAGATGGTTTATGAAAGACCATTTTTAAAAATGCTAGTTCTGTTTTCTTCAAGAAATGGCAGTATGAATTAACATTCTTTTGCTCTTAAGTTCTCCTCTCCACCATACCAAATTTATATATGTTGGAAATATGCTGTCTTTTTTAGCTAAAAATTTTTAGAGTAAGATATATCATCCTGTGCATTACACACCTACTTTTCTCTCTGAACCTACAGGTTTTTTTCCTGTTATGCTTCTATTTTGTCAGAAAACACTGTAGACTTTATAGATCTGTGGTATTGAATGCCCTCGATGAATCCTTGGGAAGAAAGCATTTTAAAGTGCATAATTAGGGCACTTGAGCATAAAACTACAATTATACACTTGTGTGTTAATTTTGTGTACAGTAAGACTTTAGTTCAACACTGGTTGTAAATGAGAGGAAGCATTTTACTGCCAGCGAATGCCTGCATTTTATGAATACTTAAATAAAATCTCCTCTAATTGGCTGACCTGGAAAGAAAGGTGAAAACATCTGTAGTTAGGTAGGAGAGGAGAATACTAAATGTATGTATATTAGAGGTTTTTGTTTTTTTTTTCTTTAAGGTAACTAGAAAAGTAATCTTACTCTTGTGTCCAGGCTTGCTTGCTGTGCCTTTGGAGTCATTAATACTGTTTTAGCTGCTGTTTCACAGTAAAGACTAAGGAAGTGAAAGCAGTGTAGATTAGCCAGTGCAAATAATCAAGAGACTGAGTGGTATAGATAGTATTTGACAAGCAGTCTGATCTGGTAAAATACAGGCTTTGGCTGATATGATTGACTTGCATTGGTTGACCATATATTTGTTAATCAAATTCAATGCCACAGTTGGGCTGTACTCCTTGAAGCTTGCAAGAGTTAATTTTATGAAAACTAAAGGATGTACCACTTTACAAAATGGATAATAATGTTGCAAAACTTGTTACCCTGAAGAGATAACATGTAGTAGAAATATAAATTAATTTAAGAAGCGTATAAATAAATTCATGGATAATAGATTCATAATGGTTATTAAGAGGAAATAAAGGCTGTTCAGGACATATCCCTGACTTCTGGAAATTGAGGTCATGAGAGGCACTGCCATTTAGTTCCCACAGCTGTATGGAATACTCACTCTGCAGAACATTGGTTTGACCTACTATTCGCTTAAGCTGTGATTTGCTAAATATAGAGCAGTTGAGCTTAGAATAAGCAGAGAAATTTTGTAGGCAATTAATAATTGTAAAGAAATCCAGGAGGGATTGTATGTATAATATTTTACCATGTTCATGTCTTCATAATCTTGTGTGTACCCTGTTTAAGGATGTTTTATGAAACAAATTTGTTGTGAAAAAAGATTTATTACTGATTTAAAAAATGAGAACTTTTCAGTGTTGTTTCACAAATCAAAAGAAGTGTATTTATTTTCTGATACAAATTTCTAAAAATTTCTAAACTAATGGGGAGGGTTAAATTATCTCAGATATGTTGGTTGTTTTTCAGTCTGTTAAAAAAAAAAAAGAACAGCAAAAAAAAAAAAAAAAAACCAGCACAGTTCAAGGCCTGGAAGTTATCTGTAAGGAACCAGGGCATGGACAAAAATGCAAGTGGGTTCCATAGCAACATGAGATACCCATAACTAGCTTATTTGTGTGGTTGGTCATATAGGCTGTTCTCGAGTGTAGATGCTGCTTGACCCTTGAATATTTGGCTACTTGCCCAACTGCAGTCATCTTTTTTTCTGTTACCCAGGGGAAGCTGGACAGAATTAGAAGGAACTTAGTTTTAGTATACAATAAATGCTCAATGTATGTTTGTTGACTGTCATTTTTCAAGCATGAAAGACTAATTTCAGGAAATTGTGGAATAATTTTTTTCCTTAGACAAACCTAAGAACAAGATTTATTTTATTTTTTTTTAAATAAGTGGGGAAAAAAAGCACTTAAATTATTTAGAAGTCTCAATTGGAAACTTAGCTTAAGGGACTGTACAATGTAGAGCAGTTGTAAGATCTTGACCTTGTAAACTTTATTTATTACCTTCTAACACATTATTTTTGACGGGACATGTTGATGTAATAAAATTTCCTCATGCAGTTGGTTCAACCATGCATCAGCTTAGCATCTGAATTCCTTGCTGTGGGGAATTCGCAGTCTCTCTGTTATGCATGAAAAATAGTGCTTGATCTTTCTGTGAAATCAGAAACCAGCAGAATTTGCCACATTTGCACAAAGCTATTGTAAACTTAAGATTTTTCTTATGTTTTCTGCCTTCCTCATTTGTAGAATTTACCTGGAAGAGTTCAAATCTATGATAAAAAACAAAAATTAAGGAGCTTTCTTCTGTTAAAGATAAATTGTTATAATACACTTTTCAATAACTCTTAGAGCAATAAATAATCTAAAATAAATTGCATTTTCTTCTAGGTTCATGAAAAACACTGAGTCGGTTTAAGGAATGATAACATATTGGTATTTTGGTATATATTCTGTGAGGCTATTCTTTACACACAACTGCATATAGATTTTCATATTTAAAAACAGCATTATATTATATATTGTTTCATAGTCTGCTACCTTTAAATCCCATCTCAATCCATGGATAGAACTTTTTGCTATTAAATATATATTATCTATAACGAGAATCATTATTTGTAATGGCTCTATAATATTTTATGGAATCTCCTCCCCTCCTTTTTTTTTTTTTTAAACCATTTCCCTTGATGGACAGTTAGACATTTAGGCTATTTCTGTATTTTTGAGTGGGACGGCAGTGAACTCCTTGCTACACATATCCTTTCATACTGGTTTCATACTTTTTATTAAGATAAATTCCCAAAAGTAGGATTCTGGGACAAAAGGAGATTGTTTCCATATATACTATGACTTACCTTAGATATTTTGCATTTGTGTACCATGATTATTTCAGTATGTCCAACTGCTCTGTAATATTTTAGGTTATGTAAAATGAGAACATGAAAACTCACTGTTAAGCATCTAGGGACAGTCATTTAATTATCAAATAGAAAATTTACATCTAGGCTTACATAAGGCAGGAATGATTTAAGCATAAACATGTTATAGAACTATAAAAATGTGAGGTCAACAGTTTAAATACTTCTGTATTAAATGTATGTAAATATTCCACCAACATTTTAAGCTTTAATTTACATACAATAAAATACCTTGATTTTAAGTGTACAGTGCCTTGAGTTTTGACAAATATGTAGATCCACGAAACCACTGTCCCAGTTAAGATATAGAATATTTCCATCACTCCCAGAAAATTCCCTCATTCCTCTTTCCAGCCAGTCCCCATATCCCGTGACCCTTGTGATTTCTGTCACAATAAATTAATTTTGCCTGATTTTGAACTTCATATAAACAGATTATATAGTGTGTTGAGTATACATTTAATACAGTTCCTTTTTTAAAAAAAATACAGTTCTCGAGGGAAGAATAAATATCAAACTGTTCTTAGAACAAAAAGATCCAAAGCTGATGTGAAAATTATATAGAATAAAAACAATAGGTCTTGCAAAACAATGAAACTGGACCCTTTACCTTACTCCATATAGTAAAATTAAGTTATAGTGTATTGCAGGCGTAAACATAAGAGCTAAAACAAAAAGCTATACAACTCTTAGAAGAAAACATAGGGGAAAAGTTTCAAGGCATTGGATTTGGCAGTGATTTCTTAGATATGTCACTAAAAGCATAGGCAACAAAAGAAAGGATAGATAAATTGAACTATGTCAAAATTCAAGACTTTTATGCATCAAAGGGGACACTATTAAGAGAGTGAAAAGGCAACACACAGGAGAAAGTATTTCCAAGTCGTATATGTGATAAGAGGTTCATATCCAGACTATATAAAGCACTCCCACAACTCAGCAACAAAAAACAAACAACCCAATTAAAAAATGTACAAAAGACTTAAATAAACATTTTTCCAAAGAAGACATATAAATGACCAATAAGTACATGAAAAGATGCTCAGCCTCTCTGATCATTAGGGAAATGCAAATCAAAACCACAATGAGTGTGATATCAATTCACACCTATTAGGATGGCTGTTATCAAAAAACCCCAGAAAATTGGAGCCGGTGTGCATTGCTGGTGGAAATGTAAAATGGTACAGCCACTGAGTAAAACAGCATGGTAGTTCTCAAAAAATTAAGCATAGAATTACCATATAATCCAGGAATTCCACTTTTGAGTATATACCCAGAGAAGCATTAGCAAAGATTTGAACAAATATTTGTAAAATCATGTTCGGAGGAGCATTATTTACTAATCCTAATCATTTTACTAATTATTTACTAATTATTTACTAATCCTAAGCATTTTCTGGAGCTTCCCAGTTAGTGCTATTTTTTAAAATTTAGACTGTGCTAAAGGCACAGAACATTTGTTGGGCAATAATGACTTACCAGGGTTAGCAGTTTAACACCATGCTGTAGTTGGTATAAATTTCAGTGTTTTCGGCTATGAATGAAGCTGAACACGTGTATCAGATTTGGATGGTACAAGTGATTTCCATATTATAATGTGTTCCTTGATTAGTTTTTATATGAGAAAAACTTGCTTTAGTAATCCGTTGAACAGCATTCATTCACTCATTCAACAAGTATTTGTGGACAGTCAGATCCTTTTCCAGGAGGCATACCATGAGTTTGGGAGTTTATAATCTAGTGATAAGGACAGACAATAAACACATGAACACCCAATTAAGGTGTTACCTAAATAACCAAGACAGATAATGTCCCCCGTGGTAAATGAAATGGGTAAATGGCGTGAGAAGACTGGTGTTCAGGGCTGTGCCCAGTTAGTTGGGCTGGTCAGGGAAGGGCTGCTGCCTGAGTCACAAGAGTTTTGTATCCCCAACTTTCAGCACCTGCCCCCTGGCACTCAGGAACTGTTGGTGAAATTTCACTTGCTTGCAGCAGGTAATCTTAGTTATCCTGAATGTGATTTAGAGCTAAGAGATCAACAGAAAAGCTCTCAGCAGCCCAAACGGGTTTCACAAAGCTTGAGACAGTAAAGCTCATGTGCTGACCTCCTGGAATGGTCCTCCGGGCCTTCCTCATTTTAACAATGCATACGGCAGGTTCGGGTAGAGGACTGAGCTTGCAGTGATGAGCAGTGTCTGAGTGCCTGGATGGCCTGTGAGCAGAGAGCCAACCGGCAGAAACAGGAACTCAAGAGTTACAGCCTGGAGCTTCTGGCAGAAGGCTCTGGGGCCTTCGTGTATTGTGGTTCAACCTGTCGATTTATGTTTCAGTAATACTGATTGCTTTAAGAAGTCTGAAAAGCGTATAGTAGATCTTTGAAAGCCATGCACCTAAATGGACCATAAAATAAGAACAATAATGACCATAGAAGAATTAGACTTTAGTTCCAGGCAGTTAGGGTATTATATTGAGAAATTGGTTCTTAAAGTTAACACTCAGGAAATAATTAATATTTTAGAGATAGCATTCCAGCCATTAGTTTAATAAGTAATAATAATATCTGTATAGACTTCAGGTGGGATTATTGTTTTTCTGAGTATAGTATCAATATGAATTACTAGAGAAAATAGCCCCATTTTACAGTTGCAGATGTAAGACAAATGTAGTTAAGAAGTTGACCATATTCACACAGCTAAGGTACAATAGCAATTTGATTTAGATTCCATACATTTATGGGTCAGAGATTCTTTAACTAAACTAGAGTTTAGGAATCTGTTCTGTCGTGGTTCGCATTTAAGGCCAGATGCAGTTGATTGGCCCCGGGCCTCAGGTCTAAGGCATAGCCCGATTGTGCTGATACAGGTTTCCTCCCTGTAAGGCTCACAGAGGGTGAGGTGCTGGTGAATTTGGTCCCAAATGAATGAATGAGACCATGTATCTAAAAAGGATAGCACATCGGTTTTGATCGTGGAAGACACTAATAAAAACTCCCAAGCAGGTGTTTTCGATGGCTTTGCTTCCCCTCTGCAGGTCCCCTCTTTCTGCAGACCGTCACCAGAGCTCCGCTGAAGATTCGCTCGTGTTTCTGCCTGTCCTCTCCTTGCCCCATGACCTACCCTCAAACTTCCCGGACTTGGAATAGATAGTAAAAGATCCTAGTAAGCTTGTGGCTGCTGTATTGTTAGGTTCCAGAATTTGTCCCGTTGTTGTCTTGCTTGGAAAACAGAGCCCCCTTCCCCACATGACACTTCCGTATTGTGTGTAAGGATTTCTGTAAACCAGAAAGTCAACATATTAAAGCGCAATTCATAGGGGAGTTGCTGGCTGTGTTGACTGAGCTTTACAGTCATTTTAACACTGGCAGAAGTGTTATCCTAACTGCTTCAAATCAAACTGCAGAGACACTTGTGTGAAATACAGTATTAGATATCATATCAAACATATGGGTGTTGGACGGGAGGATGTGTGCTGTAGTATATGGTATTCTAGCATGTGGAGTTGTATTTTATGGAAATTCGTTGGCTTGGCTTATGGCAGGGACATACATTCATTATATGAGATATCAAGCTGTAAAATAAATAAAAGCAAAGAATTCAACTGTGCTGTTAAATGGTTTTCAGTGCAAACTTGTCTGCTCCAACAACTTAGGCTCAGTGTGCTAAGAAGCATTGTGAACCATTGTGGTCACATTTATTCTGATCATTGCTGATAGGTCTTAAAAATAATCTGGATTGAATTGAAAGGAATAGGAACTTTAGCTTTCTCATTTTTTTTTTTTGCCCCATTGTATGTGTTATGAATTAGTGTGCTAATTTGTCTTAGAGGCTAAATGGTTTAATATTTTCCTCTTTCACGGTTCCTTCTTTTTCCTGGGTCAGTATTTCTGTAGTGAATTTGGGCTTAAGTGTGTATCTGGTGCTGTCATTACTTTCCTGAGCGTGTGGGCTCATGGGACTCAGGTTCTCAGAGTTCTCAAGTGGACCATATTGTGGTATTAAACAGAATGACTTCACCATTCTTCTTGGGGGTGTATTTTGCTGTCCTGATATCTTGTTTTTCTTTTCCTTTCCTGCTCTTTCTTGCAATTAGAAAAAAAAAAGCCAATAGATTTCTCATGTAAAAAAAAAAAAACAAAAAATACTATCAATGGTGCATTTATTGCATGAGAAAGGATTTTCCCCTGAATGCTGCTTTCAAGGATTTTTAGGCTCATGTAAATTACAAATGGAAAAGATTGAGTTAGGCTGTTTTTCTCTATATCTCTGTCATTTACAGTGTAGTACAGTTTGCTTTACATTGCTACCTATTTTATCAACTAAGGAAAAATAATAAATGAAATTATTAATATAACTGGCATATATCTGCTATAAATGCAGTTGGGATGTTCTCAATTTTGTTGTTCTGAAGTTACAAACATGTACCCTATAATGCACCCAAATTACAAGCATCCTACAAAATATTAGTGAGTTAACTTGACTGTTTGAGTTCATTTTAATTTTCACTGTCGTATGAGAATGGATTTAACATAATGCTTCTTTGACTTTCTTAGCAGAGTCTATTTTTCAATGTCAGTTATTAGGAGCTTTTTTCCCCCCACTAGATTTTTATGATGTTATCAATAGTTAATATATGATATGATATGATTGTTTTTAAAGGCAAATTCAAATTATCTTTGACTTCATTGATAGTATGTGAATAGAAGGCAGCATGTCAATTTGTCTAATGAACAGAGGATTAAAAATATTGAATGCAATTGCTTAGCAGAGAATCCCCTTCATGTTCCTGAATTGAAACCATATTTGATTTCATTTAATTGCACATTTTGACTTTCTCATTTGCTCTGCTTGATTTTTTGACAGATGCCACCTCAGTATGGACAGCAAGGTGTGAGTGGTTACTGCCAGCAGGGCCAACAGCCATATTACAGCCAGCAGCCACAGCCCCCGCACCTCCCGCCCCAGGCGCAGTATCTGCCGTCCCAGTCCCAGCAGAGGTACCAGCCGCAGCAGGTGAGCACAGCACACTGCTCCCAGGGCTCTGTTTTCTTCTCCAAAACAGATCGGGCTCTGAAACATCTTCCTGTCTTGTTTTAAAAATTATGTTCTCAGTGGAAGAAAATGTAGTTTTGAGAAAATGCAAAACTATAAACCTAATCTAATTCCCTCCCTCCCTCCCTCCCTTCCTTCCTTCATGTTTTGAGATTGAAGGGTGGAAAGAATGACTAGCTTAATAGTTGCTTGCATTACTGGTTAGTGACAGCAGAAAGTGTCAGTCATTCCTTGTTCTTTGTCGTTTGTGTTCTGAATCTTTCAAGAAAGTACTCTGCCGCTTTGTGAAGGCTTATTCAAGAGAAGGGTTTTATCGATCATTTAATCCTGCTAGTTAGCCCATGCATGGTATTTTTATCTTGACCTTTTTTGTTTTTGTTTTAATGGTAAGTGCTACTGCATCAAAACATTGTTGCCTTTGACAGTGTTATTCTTAAATGAGCTCATAAACAGAAAATCACTTCAATTGCAATATTGAAATACTAATGGGAATCATGTACTTTAAATATATTAAGCAGTGTCTCGTTTAAATTAGCCTTGTTAAGTACTCTTGTAGGTTGTTGGACTATATATTACAGATTACATGATTTGTAGAAAAATAGTACATATATATTTGGTAAAATGATTCAGTTTTCATTTTGTTTTAGAGACTGTCGCTCATTAGTGACATGAAAAGGAGCCCTGAGTCCTGATAAAACTTTTTCAGCACTTCTAGTCATGAGCATCAAAATGCAACTTTCCATTTTAATATTTTCTTCTCATCTTTTTCTTTGGTGAGGTAGGGGTGGTAAAGAAAGGGTGAATGCATGTGGCATAGACTTTTTCATTTTTAAAGAGCTTCTTATGTGGCTTGAAAAGATTGTTGATACTAAGCAGAGTAAATAAATATATGGAGCTTAATTTTATTGATCTGGCTGATTTCTGAAGTGTTTTCTTGGGTTTGTTGGAGTCTGTTCCCACGTGACTTCTATTGCAGAGTTCTAAAGAGAGTTGATGACTTTAAACAAAACATATTAAAACAACTGCTGAGATACAAGATCTAGTACAATCTTGTTTTTTGCATGTATGTTTTTAAAGCTGTGGCAACATATCTGGGGTTTGTAGAAGTAGGGATATACATTATTTCAGAGTTATCAGGTGAAGTCTTTTATTAAAATGTGTGAACATTTTAAAACACTTTAATATCAGTTCTTTTTATATGAGAGAGACTGGTATCTGGATTTTTGATAAAGTTATAGGTTTTGCCAAGGGGCTTTCAGAGCCTTATTGAACTTACCTGTAGTCATAGAATGTTTTGTCATGTCATCAAAATTTAAGGACTCAATAGAGAGATTACATTACTCATTTTACTTCAGCGCACTGAAATGAATTTCTGATTGTAAAACCAATTTGATTAAGGATTCTGAGTGCCTGTCATTTCCTTCAAGACCAAGCTCAAAATTTACTTCCTTTATGATGCATTCACGATGACTTCTAACACATGGCAGTTAGTTATTTAATATCTTTTACATTTAAATATTTAAAGCATGCTACAGGTAAAATCTTACTGTGAACGAATACTATCGTAATGTGCTTAGTTTAGGGCTATCTTATGCTTCGATTAATACTATCACTGTTTTATTGATTTGAATACAGTCAGTTGTATGGGAAGAAATAGTATATAACCATGATTCTTTAATGTACATGTCACTTTGTATATTCTGAGTAAAACCAAACATTCCTCAAAGTATGTTGGAAGTTTTTTCTTGTTTTCATACTTGAGAGCTATTAATATAAAATAAAGTTTTGTTAAACTGTTGTGGTACAGGGAGGTGGAAGTCGAAGATTTAGGCAGCCTACTCAGATGGTTGGTTTGACAGTAACAGTCCTTGTTTTTAGGGAGTTAGATGGCTAGATAGATTTGGAAAGTTTCCCTAAGAAATGAGATTTAGCATTGTAGATATATTTAGCACCTGCAAACCAAGATAATCCCCGATAGCTGTCCTAAAACAAAGTAAAAATTATCAATGGAATATTATCAAAATCAAGCCAAATTTTAATAAAATTTGTAATTCTGAATTTATATACATTTAAAACCCTAAGAAGTTCAACCATATTTAATCAGCCAGTAGTTCACAACAATCAGAACATTCCTTTCTGCAGACTTCCTTTTTTTTCCAAATGTAGCATATATATCATCTATTGCTTTTATATAAGGCAATCAGCCAGCAAACAATGCTTTGTGTTTTTTGTTAATCTGATTGATACAAAAAGTAATTTTAAGCTTCTTTTAAGATATATCACTTTATGCCTTTAACATTTCTAGCATGTTTAATGTTTTGACCAGTCAATATGTGTACAGATTTCAAAAATTTTAAGATATAAGGAAAGGATACAGAGAAAAGTCTCCTTCCCATCTTAATTCCCCCTGCCCACTTCAGCACCCCACCCTTTGCCAGATAACCTCTTTATTAGTTTATTGTATGTTTTTCCGGAGTTTCTTTATATGAAAAAGCACAGTATCACATTTTAATTTTTATATAAATGATGGTATATGTAGTATGCTTCTGTTTTTAATCCACCCTCTTCTCTACCCACTTAAATATTTGGAGATCATTTCAAAGGAATACATAGAGCTAGCCCTCTTTCTTTTTATAGCTTCATTCCATTTTATAGACATACCATAATATATTTAACTTTTCTCTTTGATGGGCATTTAGATTATTTCTAGTTATTTGCAGTTGAAACAATGCTGCCGTAATAAACTTTGTATATATGTCGTTTCCTAAGTGGACAATAACACCTGCAGGATAAATTCCTAGAAGTGATGCTGCTCGGACAAAGGGTGTGTGCATTTGTAGTTCTAGTAGATATTGCCAGATTGTTCCCCCAGAGGTTGTACCAATTTACACTCCCACCATCTATGTGTGAGATATGTGTGAGAGGACCTGGTCCCCACATATGTGCTGGTTTTACAAGGCTTTTGGATTTTTGCCAATCTGATACAGGTTGAGCATCCTTACTCTGAAAATCTGAAATCTGAAATACTCCAAAATCTGAAACTTTTTGTGCGCCAACCTGATACCACAAGCAGAAAATTCCACACCTGACCTTACGTGACAGGTCACAGCCAAAACACACTTGAAACATTGTTTCATTCACAAAATTATTTAAAATTTTGTATAAAATTACATTCAATCTATGCAAGTAAGGCTATGCATATATATATATATGTGTGTGTGTGTGTGTATATATATGAGAAACATAAATGAATTTCATCTTTAGACTTGGGTCCCATCTCTAAGATATCTCATAATGCATGTGCAAATATTCCAAAATCTGAAACACTTCTGGTCCCAAGTATTTCTGATAAAGAATATTCAACCTGTAATAGGTTAGTTTACATATATCTTATGAGTAATAATGTTGAGTGTCATCTTACATATTTAAAAGCATTTATATTTTTTTCCTGAACTATAATATCTTTTTATCTTGAATTTTTTCTATTCAGTTTTTGGTCTTTAAAAATTGATTTAAAAAGCTCTCTCTTATATGTTAGGGAGACTAGGCCTTTGTCAATGATATGAGTTTCTAACTTCCCCCTTAGCATTTATCTTTTGACATTAATAACGGAAGGGTTTTTTTTGTCATGCAAAAGCATTTTTTTTGATTTTTATGTAGTCAGAATTATTAATCTGTTCTTATGACCTCTGGATTTTATTTTTATTGGGAGTTTGAAAGACCTTTTATATTCCACAGTTGTAAAGGAACTCTCTCATGTTAGTTTGTAGTATTTTAATATATTTGTTTTACATTTCATTTATTGTAGTCTACGAAGAGAGAGATGGTCCAGCCTAATTATTTTTTCCTAGAACTTGGTTGTTCCTAGAATTTTCTTGAGCAGGCTATTACATTAATCAGGGTTGTATTATATTAGTCAGGGCTCTCCAGAGACATAGCGTCAATAGAATGTGTATATATACAAAGAAAGAAATTTATTATAAGGAATTGGCTTATGCACTTAGGGAGGCTGGCGAGTCCAAAATCTGCAGTGTGGGACAGCAGGCTGGAGATGCAGGAGAGCCGAGGGTACAGACGGAGTCCGAAGGCAGTTGGCTAGAGAATCCCCTTTTGCTAATGAAGGCTGGTCTTTTTATTCTAGTTAGTGCTTCAGAATAATTGGATGAGGCCCACCCATGTTATGTAGGTCAATCTACTTTACTCATACTATCCAATTTAAATTGTTAATTTTATCCAAAAACACACCTTCTAAGGTCACACATAAAATTAACCGCTGCAGCTCTTTTCCCCATTGATTGGAGGTGTCACTAAAATCATGTGCTCACTTTCCTTAGGTGCATGGTGTTTGGGCTTATTCTAGGGTTTCTTTTCTTTTCCATTGGTCATTCTATTAATGCATTCATGCTATACAATTTTTATTATCTTTTAGTATCTGGTAAGATTAGCATATCCTCATCCTTCTGTTTCAGAGTTTTCTTGGCTATTTGTATTTGTTTATTTTTCACATAAACTTTTCATTTCTTACTATGCTGAGAACTTTGTCTTTTGTAATGAGATCTTTTATTATATCTTTTTCCATGAAACAGATGGTACTTATAAAAAAATAACAGTAAAACAAACAGAAGTACCTTACTTTGAACAGTCTTTGCCTTGTTGAAGTCCGCTGACCGAAGACCAGGAATATACTTGTAAACTGTATCCTTTAAAAATTATGTTTTCTTCTCGTTATTGGTATGTATAAATGCAGCACACTTTGTATATTGACTTTGTATGTCCAGTGAACTTTTAAGTTCTTGTTAATTCTATAATAATTCTACTAATTCATCAATTTTCTTAGGTTTTCTCATTAAAAAATCACCACCTGCCCACTTGTTTGTCTTTCTGCAGACTGTCTTCTCCAAATATATTCTTCAAAAAGAATGGCCATTCCTGTATTATCCGTGATTAAAACAAAGGCTTTCAGCATTTTATCATTAAATACCATGTTTATTCTTTCTCGTCTTTTTTTTTCCTTTTTTCCTTTCCTTTTTTTTTTTGTAGCTACCCACTCTTGGGCTAAGGAAGTTCAACAATGGATGCCGAATTCAATCTTGTTACTTTTTTGTATGTATTGAGAAGATCACCTTGTTTTTTACTTATAATCTGTTATTGGGGTAAATTACCTTCTTTTAAAAGCATTAAACCAAACTTGCATTGTAGAATAAGCCTAGCCTCATAAATATTATCTTTTTTATACTTCACTGGATTCAGTTCACTAACATTTGTTTAGGTTTCTTGAATCATAAATTCATGAATGAGATTAAGGTATGATTATCCTTGTTGTGAGGTTTTGGTATCTGTATTTTAGAGCTTTGTAGAATGAATTGGAGACTAGTCTCTTTGTTAATTCACTGAAAGAGTTTGTGTTACGTCATTATCTGTCCCTTGAATGTCTGGCAGAAGTGTTTATAAAGCTATAAAGGATTCTGTAGCTCTTGAGTTTTAGCTTTTGTCTCACCTCTCATTTTTAACTTTTGATTCCATTTGTTTTGTGATTGTAGGCATATTCAAGCTATTGATTTCTTCTTGAGTCAGTTTTCCTTAATATTCCTATACATTTGAAATTTGTCCATTTCATTTTCTTTTTCAGCTGTATTAACATAAAGTTAATAATAATCTTTATTATTTTAATCTCTGTATAACATCCAGAGTTAAAACATAATGTTTTTTCCTGAAGTGTTTTCTTCTTTCTTTTATTCTTTTAAAAAAAATTTTTATTTTAGAGACATAGTCTCACTCTGTTGCCCACACTAGAGTGCAGTGGTGTGTTCATAGCTCATTATAACCTCAAACTCCTGGGTAAGTGATCATCCTGCCTCAGCTCCCGAGTAGCTGGGACTACAGATGCTTGCCCCCACTATCTGCTAATTTTTAAATGTTTTTTGTAGAAACCGGATCTCAGGGTCTCCTTGGCTTGGCCAGGCTGGTCTTGAACTCCTGGCCTCAAGTGATCCTCCTGCCTTGGCCTCCCAGCAAAAATAGGTGTGAGCCACCATTTCGAGCCTTTCTTTTATTCTTGATAAAAACCTTTCCTAAGCAACTTTGCTCTTTATCTTTTCTATTGTATGTTTGCTTTTTTTTTTAATTTAATGAATTCTGCTCTTACCTTGATTATGTCTTGCTTTTTGCCTTATTGATATTTATTTTGCTGTTCTTTTTTTCCACTAAAGTGAATGTTTAGCTTTTTGGAACCTTTTTTGTCTGATAGGCAAAATATAAAACTAAAAATTTTCCTCCTAAGTACTGCTTTGGCTGAATCTCTCAAATTTTGATATTCATTATTTTTGTTTTTTTAGTTCTAAGAATTTTCCTATTTCCCTTCATTCCTTGTTTTTTGAAGACAGTTTGGTGAGGCTTGGGTTTACATTCTGTTTTCTCAGAAGGATTGATTAGTCTTTGCTTTTGCCAGTTGCTGCTGGGTACTAGTCACCTGGGGCAATGTTTAGCGTTTTATTTTGTGAAATTTTTATGACAAAAAGATTCTTAATACACAGATAAACAGAATGATAGCATGAATACTCATATGCCCTCACCAAGTTTTAGTGCTGCTAATATTTTACCATGTTTACTTCTCTGCCTCATCTTTTTCTTCCTCTCTCCTTTCCTTGAAGTTAAGTCACAGACATAACATTTCCCCTCTAAATAGTTCCGTTTGTGTCTATAAAAAGTAAGGGCCTTTCTTATATAATCACAATTCTACCATCTTACCTTACTCAATTAAATATGATTCCTTTTATCTGCCCACGCCGCCATGTTCAGATAGCCCTAGTAGCCCTTGCAGTGCCCTTATACAACACTGTTTCAAGCAGAATTGAAACAGTTATTACATCCACTTGGTTACTGAGCCTCTTTATCTAGAGCAGTTCTCAGTACCTGGAATTTGTGCCTTGAAATATTGAAGAAATTGGGTCAGTCACCCAGTGGAATGGCTTTGTCTTGGTATTTTCTCTTGATGAAGCTTGATTTGCCCAGCTATTTCCTGTACATTGCAAGTTAGAGCCGCAGTCTTGAGGATAAACATTTTTGTTTGTGGTTCTAAATCACATCCCCAGCATGTTAGGCCCTGCTCTTTTTCAAAGGAGGGTCTGTGATCCTCCATTTGAGTCAAGAGCCTCCAGCTGGTTCTAGCTGCACCTTTCCAGTGACCGTCAGCTCTTTCTTCCAGCTGGGCCCTGGAGACATGGTGATGCACAGAAAAACCTTCCCCTTTGTGCTCTGTCCAAATTCCTCACTCACTAAATGGTGAGTGAAACACAAGCCAGTGGCTTCCGGCCACTAGGTTTGGGGTGGTTTTTTGCTTATCATTTCTGACTGACATGGTTTGAATGCTTCACAGGTGATGTTGTGCGTTCATTATGTCAGGTTGGACATCGTGTTTGGTTGTCACACAGCAGTGAAGTTAAGATTGATTAGTGGGTGCAGGTGGTGATGGCCTCTGGGACCACTTTAAATGAAATTTTCTGCTTGAGGTTTTGTAGACCACACTGCTAAGTGTTAATTTTGACCAGACACCCTGGTGATGGTTAGCCTGTGGTTGCTGTTTCTCAAAGGAGCCATTTTTTTTTTTTTTTTTATTCCTCCTACCTCTGAGTACCAAACTCAAGACAGGTACTTCTCTTTTCTCTTTAGTGGGTTTGCAAGCTCTTGAATGATAGGTATAGCCCTTCTTGGTCCCTAATTTAATTGGGAAGTATTGTCTCATATTTTATTCCCTTTTGACAGACCCTACAGTTCTGCTTGTCCCTGTTCCTTGTGTGGTCATGAAATGGAAAGTTAAAAATCTATAGCAAAAGTCAGCTTCTATTGCTCTCTCGCTTCCCATGTTCATGGTTTACTTTCTGTGTGTTCTTGGTGTTGCTCACATTTATGCCAAGTCTGGGATTCATTTAAAAAGGATTAGAAAAGATATGTTACACCGTATTTTAGGTATTTCAATCAAAAGACGTTTAGAGTGTCTAATCTGCTATACTGCTGGAACTGATACACATGTTTTCTAGTTGTTTCTTTGATGTCCTTTATACAATTTAAAACCACACAAACGTGTAATGTTTATAATAAATAATATACAACAAACAGATGATACCTTCTCATTTATAATGAAACTTTTCTAATGCCTCTTTTATTCTTTTAAAAGAAAATTCATAGATAATATAAGCTGCCTATACATAAAATTCCCAAGTTAGAATAATGCGCTAACTGTAGATGGAGAAATGAAAGTGTATATAATGTTGTGTATTTAATTAAGCAACTGCTCAGGCATGACTGCATTAGAAGACTTGTGACACAGATGCTTGATGTACATGTGGGATCACTGTGAACTTGATGCTACAAAAGGAGACTGATACAGGAGTGTCGTATTAGCAACGCACATGTCTCAGGCAGGGTTGTCAGTGGTGATCTCACCTTTTGAATTGGTGAGCAACTGTTGGTAAAGTTCTGAACAAAACAGTATAATCTTCCCTCTATATGTGGTAGTTTTATTTCTGGAAAATTTACCATATAATGAAATGATTTTAAGAACACTTTGTTTTTATATAAAAAAATGAAGTTGGGTTCTAGACTCAGATAAATAATTAGGTTTTTGTGTTGCTTTGTTTCTAAATATACATGAATGTTGGGACTTTTGAAAGTAGTATAGGCTGTGGGACACTGATCTGTTGGATCAGTCTATCTTATGCATTGTAGGATCATCTCACATTCCTGTCCTGACCCACTGTGTCATGGCATTTCTTTGCCCTTGTAACAACTAACTGTCCCCTTGAAGTCTTGTCACTACATATAAGTTACATGTTTCCTTAATGCTCTGAAATAAAATTCATATATAATATGAGTTACCTATATACAAAACTTCAAACATCAGTATAATGCCTTAAATGTAATGGAAGGGAGGAAGGAAAGGACAGAAAGCTGTTAATAATAAAATACTGTGTTTTTCCAAAGGAGATGCTCAGGTACTCCTACATGAGAAGACTTGTGATAGAGTCAGAGGCTTGCACCCATGTGTATGACAACATGGACTCCACAGGTACAAGCAAGACACCTACAGTCCATTGACTCTCTCTCTTTTTTCCTGTTTCTCACACCCCTCATGTCATCCTTTTCCTCCTTACTCAGATAAAATTCAAGTCGCATACTCCAACCTCCATGTTGTAAACCTGCTCATGCAACCCTGACAAAATCCAGCTCCTCTCCTCCTCTGGACAAGTGGGATGGGGAAGGAGGGAGGGAAGACCCCGCTATTCCTTTAAATTCAGGACCACTAAGTCAGGTGGTTCTTGACCTGCAACTCTGCACTTCCCTGAGGCCATTTCATAGTCCCCTCTGTCTTCAAACCCAAAAGGCTTATTCCCCACTCCCCAGTCCCCACTCCCAGCTAGGGATGCTGCTTCCGTTTCATTGAAGAGATCAGTGCCAGCAGTCAGCGCCAGCCAGCCTTTCCTCTGCCATCCCTTGGTGCACGTGTTCTGGCTGAAATCTCCATGTTCCTTCTCCTGGGCACATTCAAGTTCCTGGCTTTTCTTACTTCCTTTCTCTTCCCATGTCATCAGTTTCCCTTTCTGTGGTTACCATTGGTGTTCAAACATGTCATTTCTCTTCCCCCAAAATACAAAACAAAAACACCTTTCTTGATCAAAACCACAGCCTATTTCTCTCCATTTATTGTTGGCCCTTGGATTTACTCTGTATAGGCTTTTATTTCAATCACTCTACTGAAACAGCTCTTTTGTACTGTTTTTTTTTTTCTTTTTTTAAATTGAGAGGTAAAATTGTTGTATTTACTGTGTCCAAGATGATGTTTTTAAGTATATATACTACATTGTGGAATGACTACATCTAGCTGATTAACATATGCATTACTTCACATAGCTTCCATTTTTGTGGTGAGAACACTTTATATCCACTCCGTATTTTTTAGGAATTGCAATTCATCATTAATTATAGTCACCACCTTCTACAGTAGATCTCTTGAACTTCTTCCTCCTGTCGAACTGAAATTTTGGATCCTTTGACCAACATGTCCTGGATACCCCAACCCACCCTGGCGCCCGGTAACCATTATTCTGCTCTCCACTTCTATGAAGTCAACTTTTTTGAATTCCACGTGAGTCAGATCATACAGGATGAAACAACTCTTTTCAGAGCCACCAGTGTTCTCCTGTTACTTGATCCGCTGGGCAAGTGTTATTCTTTCTGGATTTTGCCTGCAGGAGCATTTGATTCAGTTGATGGTATCTTTCTCCTTGAAGTACCTTTCCTGTTTGATTCCTGGGACACGCTTTCTCCTGGCTCTCTTCCTACCTTGCTGGCAACTCCTTGCTCTCCTCTGCTGAGCTTTCTTTAGCCTCTGAATGCTGGCCCGTGGTCAACGCTCAGTATTGGAGCCTCTTTTTTTTTCTCTACCCACCTGTGCAATCTCATTCAGTCTCATGGCTTTAAATATCTAGAGGCTTATGACTTTCAAATGTATTTCTGCAACTTCGACCTCTCTCCTCCCTTCTGTAATATGTCTATGTTAAGTCCAGCTCCTACTGGAAATTGCTAATTCAAATGTCTGACAGGCTTCAAAAACTCAGTGTTGAAAGCAGAACTCTGGACACTCATCCCTTCTTCCACAGACTTGCCCCATCTGTATTTTTGCCCATCTCAATAAGTGGTCATTGATCTTTTCTAACACTTTGGTTGGAAACTTTGAAATTGCCCTTGGCTCTTCTCTTTCTTTCAAAGCCATCCTACCTCTAAAACTTACTCAGAATCCGACTACCTTCCGCTAGTTGTATTGCTGCCACTTGGGCCAAGGCCAGGTCTCCTACTCGG
Source organism: Avahi laniger (assembly GCA_963575035.1). NCBI lineage: Eukaryota > Metazoa > Chordata > Mammalia > Primates > Indriidae > Avahi > Avahi laniger. The sequence goes on along the minus strand of CAUYSK010003853.1, from coordinate 6,855 downwards.
ACTGTTACCGAACAGGCCTTCCCCAGTTTGAAACCACAGCCACCCCCACCCCCCAACGTTCCTTTTCACTCTGCTTTAGTGTCCTCCATAGCACTGATCACTGTGACATACTTGCTTTCTATTAATATATTGCCTGCGGCTCCCCCATTAGAAAATTACCTTCAGGAGAGGAAGGACTTTGTTTTGTCCTTGCTGTATCCCCAGTACCTAGGTCCAATGTAGAAACATGGTAAACATGTTGAATACTGTTGTTGATAGAATCATTCGAAAAGCCCCTTTATTTGCTGGCACATAGTAAGCAGACTTTATAGTGTTGAGGAAGATAAACATTTACAGCTGGGTATTTAAATTTTGTAATTTCTTTTGGTATCGCAGACAATGCTTTGTTGAATGTTTTTATAGCTGGCTCTTTTGTACAGCGTATATGTGTGCATGTGAGCAAGCGGGCTTCTCCTCCAGGAAATTTCCCAGTGGAATTTTAGGGTAAAAAGAACAGGCATATTTTAAAGACTTGGTGTATTTTACCGAATTCCTCTCCAGAAAGTTTTAACAAACCCTCCACTTGCTCACTTCTATACATTTTAATATATATTTTTCAATCGTTCTTTTTTCTTTTTAATTTTTTCCTCCCTTCTCAGTGCCAATGGTTCTTATTTTAAGTTTTATTTTTAGTGAGGATTCTATACAGTTGTCTTCTGAGCTCTAGCGATGTTAAAGAGACCTCACAGAATTTCGAAATTAGAATCAACCTACCTGGTGTGTTACTATGGTCCTAGATTGAATAGCTCATGGACATTTGATTTGTCAGGAAGAAATACACAGTTGGACATTTGTAATTTTTTATTCACTGTGACACAGAGGCTCCATGAATACCCCAGATTCCTTTGTTTTCTTTTTCATTGTTATTTGTTTCTCTTCTCTGCTGCTCATTTTAGGGGGATGAACTAGAACTCCAACGTTAAGAACAGGCGCGGTTTATTCTTCCCGTTGTAGACTAAGCACAGCCGCGAAGCACACTGTGCATTCACCAGACATCTTATTTACTCAGCACTCAGCACTGCTGAGACTTAATATTTTCGTGTTAGTAGGAAAAACCTCCTTTAATGCCATCAGTCTTACATTTTTTGTCGTTTCGCTTTAAAGTTTTTGCTTGCCCTCTGTGTCATCACTTTCAGGTCGTGACATATCATGCTCGGGCTTGTTTCCTGGTCTCCAGTCTTCTCTTAGCAAACTGTCATCACTTTTCTCTCTCCTGCTTGTACCTCTAGTCTCAGGATGTTTTTCCTTTTACCTCCAATTCCTGTTCTGCTTCAGACTCACTCTCCTGAGATATGGGAAGAGACCGTTTCCTGTCCTGGCGCACATTTCTCCGGGCACTTCCAGCCATTGGCTCCCGACAGATGTTGTGTTCAGTGTCAAGGACAGTGTTCCAGGAATCGAGTAACCTGAAAGGAGTGGTCCGGCTGGAGACTGCACTCTCCATCGGTGCCCCTTTCTGTGACAGGGGTCTTCTGCTGACTCAGCGCCACTTCTGGGCTGAGTTGGGTCAGTTGGCACCCTTATACTACCCTCTCTCCATTTTCATGGCTTTAAAGACACTGTTGCTATCATAGCTAGAAAAATTGTTCTTAGGGAAGAGTTGTAGGAATTAACTCCATTGAAATAGTCCCAGTCGGTGTAGAGAGGATATATCAGGGTGGATCTTTTTTAAAAACCCTACTGTAAAGCAAGAGAGAATTTTAAACATTCCTTTTTTAGGTACAGTTTTTCTTTAAGCTGATAGAATTGTCCAAGATTGTTAAGGGAAATATTGGGTATTGTGAATGCATACATCTGAAGGCGTAACTTTGTCTTTTTGTTTTTATTATTATTTATTTTTAAATCAAGTCTATTGGAAGATACGTAGAAGGGCACAATTCTTAGTAAAAGCAAAACATAAACCATTTCACAAACCCCCTTTGTGCTTGGGGGTGTTTCATGTGCTGGGAACCCAGTGATTAGTGAGGCGTCTCTGACCTAAAGGACCTCCCAGTCGAATGGGAGGATCCGAGGGCACGGTGGAAGAGGTGTGTTTTCCAGCTGTGGCTCTAGTGCTCTGGGGCACACACAGGGAGAGGATGTTGATAAAAGTGTCCCAGAGGAGGTCTTGAAGGACGAGTAAGAGTTGCTGATGAGAGAAGAAGTAATCCTGGGGTAGGTGCAATTCTTTGTTTATGAGAATAGAGGTAATACCCATCCCTGAATGATACTGAACTAGACAATAAGTTAATAGGGTCATTTAGAAGAAATATATTAATTATAGTGGGAACTGGTGACTTACATTGCTTTTTCCTCAATAGTTAAAAATGAAATAAAGGGTTATTTATTGTTCAGTATTTTCTAAAACAAAGTAGTACTAGCTTAGCAGTTTACTTTGAACAGGAGATCGCTTGATAGTTGAACCAAGTGGAAGTCTAAGTCCACTTATGTATGAGTGAGTAGACATAGGTATTTAAATTATGTTTTCTAAGATATCACTTTCTTCAGATGTCTCCATGGTCAACATTTTTCCGAAGGAGATGCAGTGAACTTAAAGTATTCGTCAAATGGGCAATCATTTTGAAAAGAAGAAAACAGTATTAGAACATGAGGGTAAAATATTTTAGAATCATTTAACATGAAATATCCGTCATAATCAACATAGAGTTATTTGAAGGAGCTTAACTTAGAAAAAATACATTTTTAAAAGCTAAAAATGTAAGGAACTAACATTTCTGAATTAAACTTGTAATAACATCTCACTGAAATAAGCTATTGAAGACACTCAAAAGTCACATTAAGCATAGTGGCTGTGATCCATTGTAGTGTAAACATTTCGTTATTGTTATTAATAATTATTTGAATCCATTTCTTATTTATATGACAGAAAGTTAATTTATAAGCCACTGCTACAGCTTTTGGGGAAAATTAACCTTACAAGGCCTGTGTAAAGTCACTGAAGTGCTCATTTCATTTGTTTTTATAAGATTTTATTATAAGAGCAAAGACAAGGACATTTATAGTTCATCGCCATTAATTACTTAGCTTTTAGATATTAACACAAGAGTCTATTAATTAACTTGATAATAAAACTATTGGAATGTAGGTTGATAAACACTCTTCTTTGTTTTAAAGGACATTACTAATGAAGGCTTCAGTTATGTTTGAATTTTGAATCTCTTTCTTCTTGCTTACCCTATTTGCAGTTGTCTTAGGTTTTGAACAATTGCTGGGGGAAATTTCCTTTAAGTCACTTTGAGGCTTAGCAAGGACCACTCTTAAACTGAGTTCTAGATGTTGACCTGAGGCTCCCAAGGCTGTGTAGCGGCCAGTTCTGGGAGCCTGTGTGTGCTAGCTAGCTCTCCCAGGATGTCCACTGGCCAAGAGGAAGGGAATGAGAAAGTAGTGACTTCCTTTCTGCTCCTTTTTTCTCCCTTGGGGGGAACAGCTAGTGTAGTAAAAGCTCCACACTAATTTTGAACGTCGATGTAATTTGCTGCCTTAAAAGTTTCAGTTGATACAGAATGGTCAGGGGGGTGTGTGTGTGTGTGTATGTATTTGTGTGCCTATTTTAGTGGTTGTTCCTGAAAGCTTCTTAGATTAAAAAAAATAGGAAAAAAGAAAAAAACTCTGTAAAAGAATGAAGAAAACATTTTGAGAATGTTAGAATGTCATTTGGCATGAATTGGTTTTTCTTAATTGCTGTAGAAATCAGAGTGATTCTATAGTTAGCTCCAACTATGTCTGCCTGGGCCTTTGCTTTTACTTAATAGCAGTAAAGAAAAGTAAGAGAAAAATTCTCAGGTTTTATACATATCCCTCTAGTATTAAGGCATTTTTGGCTTTTAATGGAAAACTTTCCACTGTTCTTTTTTTTTTTTTTTTTTTTTTTTTAGTGTTTTGAAGTGTAACTGGGAATCTAATTGTATTTTATTATAACTGGATAATGCTATTTATTCATTTTCATGTTTAACATATTGAAAATGTTCTTTTTTCTTTCTAGTATCAGAGTTAAAGGAAAACAAAACCAGGAAGTGAGGAATAATACAGTAATAACAGTATTTTCAATTCTTATTTTAGAAAGGGGATGGAAGGCTTCTCCTGAGAAGAGCAGCCTAGAAGCCCGGCAGGCCTGGGGCGTGTGGGTAGCCTCGTCCCGGCCTCTGTCAGACCAGAATCGGGCCTGTTTGGAAATGATGTCCGCTAGTTGCGACTGTCTCCCATGGAGACAAAAGAGGAAAATCTTATATTGTTTAAGGTGTATTTCACTAAAGGCCAAAGAAAAACTTCACACGCGTGTACAGCAGGGTTGTCTGAAGACCAGCTGTGTTTCTAACCCAGCCGTAATCGTAGGTGAGATCTTCAAGTGTCAGCCCGCCTCCATCACTGTCTCTACTAACAGAAGAGGATTTATTGAGTTGAACCAGATGTCCTGACACATGGGTGGACTTGCGCCTTGGTCTGTAGTTCCTAGCCTTGGTTCTCCAGACTCAGTGGCTGGAAGGAGGGAGCCTTTCCTTTTAGACCAGGACATTGTGGAGAATTGGGGTTCCCCAGAGCGTGGTTCTTCTTTGTTCCCCTTCTGCTCCCTCAGGCCTGAGAATCTCCTCTCCTACCTGCCCCTGCCCCCACTGGTGTTGGGAAGCGAATGGGGTGTGCAATTGTAACAAAACATCATTGCTCATTATTCATTCATACAATTCTCTCCTCTTTCCTTGATATTTATATTCTGACACAAGGGAGATTGGGGAATTATTTTTTTCCCCAGATTGTTTTTTGCTACTCTCAGCTGCTTTCATTTGCCTTTAAAATGCTCATTTCAATATGCTAAAGTATGAAATTGAAATAAAACATAATTTATATGCATTAAAGGTCTTCCTTCATCAATTGCTTTGGTTTTAAAAATTCTTAATTAGAGTAACAAGCTCTATGTATGTTATATTCCAGTGGAAAAATATCTGCAGATGTTTGGAACATAATACTTCTTCCAGAATTTGCTAGTGTGGGCAGTGGCCACCTTTTTTTTTTTTTTTTTTTTTTGACAGAAAAGAATGGGACCAGCCATAGTTTACTGACTGATTTTCCCCAAAGTGTGAGGCTTTTGGGCTGAGGAATAGTTTCATGTGTCTTTGCATTAGCCTGGGGAGGTAAGAGAAGGACCAGGGCAAGAAGTGGGATAAAGAAGGGCCCTCGGGTAAGCGCACAGCTGTGTTTTTCTACGAGAACAAACGGGGAGGTATCCGCATCAGAATTACCTGGGGGGTTTCACTCAGGTATGGTTTCTTTCCCCAAAACTGTTCTCTTTGGGAGCGTCTGGGAATCTGTATTTATCTCTACAGGAATTTGGATGCATATCAAAGTTCGAGAGTCACTGGTCACTGGAAAAAGACCAGCATTTTCCAGTCTTTTCCCCTAGTGTGGCTCATAATTATTATCTCATTTATTACTGATAACCCTAGGAGATGACACAGCAAGTAATGCCTGAGTGTGGTGGGGTTTGGGGTTTCTTCTAACTTTGTTGTAATCTAAAGGGTTCTCTGTCTCGTTTATTACTGTTTACAGCAGAAATGCAGTTTGCTCTGGTTATTGAAGCCTGAAGGCTATCGGTAAGGAAGGGCCTTTCCATTCATGAGTCCAGTGGTTTTCAAACATTCCTTACAATAGAATCATTTGGAAGGCTTTTAAAACCACAGATTGGTGACCCCTGCTCCCAGAGTCTCTGGTTCTGTAGTTTGGGATATGTCCCAATAATTTTCATTTCCAGTAAGTTCCCAAGTGAAGCTGATGTTGCTGTTGCCAACTCAGGGACCCTCTTTGGAGACCTACTGTGTGAACTGTCCTTGTCCTCAAGAGTGTTTGGTGAATGCCCTGCCCTTGTGCACTCAGAAGGCTTATAGAGGCCATTCCCATTCTCTCCAGGACCCCAAGGATTCCACAAGTAACTGAAGCAACCTGTTAATGTCCTGCAGAGCAGGGGGTGTCCCCACCGTTTTGCTAGCTGCCAAATATTTGGAGTATCATCCTTCGTTCAGAGCAGCAGTTTTCACATTTGCTCCCCCCGCCCCTTGCCCCGTGGAAGAGCAGGAGGGGATTGATTAACTTCGGGATGAATATGTATATATAGTTTTTTTTCCTCAAAACTGTAAGAGAGTCTCTAAAAGATTCAGATAATCTGCTTTTTCTGCTGTTTCTTAGAGAAGGGATAGATGTCTGGCATAATTCCATAGAAGACTAGTAAAGATGATAGTAAGTGGATGCTAAGTTCATTTTAGTATATTATTTTTCTCATAGTCTGCACTCTTAAAATGATAACTAGAGTAGGGAAAGAGAATTTCATAGATCAAATGATCCATTTTAACATCTCTTAAGTTATAAAAGTAATATATAGTCCTGGTAAAAAATTCAGCAGAATCCTTTTTGCGTCTTGCTTATTTAAAGCAGTGTTGATACAATGAAAGACAACAAAATCTTCTACAACTGGCTACTTTTTAGTGTCTTTTGCTATGTTTATTATGTTATGTTTTTTTCCCCCTAGCTTGCTTTTCTTTTTTCCCTTTGGTTCCTTTAGCTTTTCCTTTATAAGCATTTCACAGAGAAATCAGACAACTTTTAAGAGTGACTCCCTGCACGGTTTTAGGGACAAGTTGGCAAAGCAAGGTTGAGGCAGTGTCTTTCTGGCACTTTACTTTACTCTTGGGCAAAAACAAAGTCTGAACCTGGCCGTGCAGCGTGCGGGCCCACGAGCTCGGTTTCAGCAGGTTTTTGCCATGCCACTTGCGTCCCTGGTGCTATCCTCCAAGTGAAGTGTATGGGTGATGATGAGGGTGTCCTGTACGG